>JAVJIF010025120.1:0-48722 GCA_038442645.1 Agave tequilana | reverse complement strand
GCCCGCGTCAGAGCGGAGGAAGGTAAGCGCCAGGCCCGAGAGGTCAACAAGGCGTGCGCCAGACACATCCCTCCAAGCCAAAAGGAAGGATAACTTGGCAGCAGAAACCAAATCCCCTGCTAACCTCAACTGGTCAAGGGAGGTGCTCTTCAAGCCAACCACGGGCCAACAAACAGTATTCCTTCAAGGATGAACATGTCGACTCGCTCTTCAAATTACTCACAAGAGCAATCGACTGAAGCTTCCTGAAGCTAGGCGCTCCGAGGAAGTCGGTAAAACCGACAATCCCACCTACTACATGTACCATAGGATGTTGGGAAACCCAACCAAGAGCTGCTACGTCTTCAAGGACATCCTTCAGGCCCTGATTGACGCGGAGGTATTGAAACTCCGACCAGAGCAGAAGAAGGTGACGGCTTGTGACGTCAGTTCTCCAGTTCGGAAGACAACCCCCGACACCTCTGGAGTAGTCCCTATCCCAAGAGGAGAGCTGAGAGTGGTCAACACAGACCCTCACCAGCAGAAGAGAAAGGCCTGATACCTGTTCCCACCCCTCAGGGAGAAGTCATGTGGGTTCATCCTGACCTTGTGGACAGCCAACAATGGACCACTGTGACTAGCAGGAGGTCCAAAGGCAAAGCTAAAGCCTCGTCTTGCAATGTGGTATGCGCCTCTTCTCGAGAAGCGGAGACTGATATCCCTTCGCTAACCGACTCGGAAGAGGAGACAATAGTTCTGGCCGCGGAATCCGGTCGGCTGGTGGCGGAAACCCGCTCAGGACAGCCCTAATTGAAACAGTATGGCGGAACGGCGGCAACTCCTCCACAACCAGCTGTAGAGCCAACCAAGCCCTCCACAAAATAACTTGTGGAGAAACAGAAAAGAAACTCGGTTTTCCTCGAGTTCTTTCGAAAGGTGTAGCGGAAGGATCCACGACACCTTACCGCTTTGATGTCCTGGCTCAACTAGCCAACATCCCGGCACGGATTCCCTTGTATGAGCTTCTTAGGCTGTCAAGTCAACCAGAGAAGCTCTAAGAGGCTCTGGCAAACGCTGGGTTCTTCATGACCAGGTGCCAAAGGAGGAAGATGTAGAGAATTGTCTCCACACCTCCCAGAATGCCCCCTGCATCACCTTCACGGCAAGGATATATGCAGGTTAAAGGGAAGCATGATCGACACCTGTACTTCACAGGGTATATTGGATCGTCTGAGGTGAACCGCATTCAGGTAGATCCAGGGTCCGCGTTGAGCATCATGCCTCGCCGGGTCATGCAACATCTGGGCATCCCCACCTATCGTCTGAGCCCTACCCAGACAACCATTTACGGGTTTAATGCCAATGGCACCCGTCCGATGGGGAAGATCAAGCTCAAATGCCAGATTGGAAGCCTCACGTCGGAAGTGACATGCTACGTCATCGATGCTGACACTTCCTACAACCTACTGTTGGGACGACCATGGATTCACCGCAACTCCATCGTTCCCTCCACTCTCCACCAAGTCATGAATACATTGACGGGAGTGGAAAGATTCAAACGTTGATCGCCGAAAGGTATCCGTTTAAAGGGGTCGAAAATTATTTCACGGATTCCCTCCTATATCAGGATCCTGTGGAGACAAATGAAACCCCGCAACCAGAGGAGCCAGACTCTGGTAATGAGGCTGACACTGAGCCTGAAAAGAAGAGTGCCTGTGGGAGTTAGAACCACTTGTAAAGAGCATTGATAAGCTCGATGTTGATAATACCCACCGACGATGTAGGCGGTTGGTACATTAATGAAGAATAGATTTAGCCAATTTTTCTGTGTTTGCTTCTGATTCAAAACCGTCAGATACTAGCACTGATGTAGATGATGACCTCTGGTCGGCAATGGATGCTTTTGACATCGTTGCATGTACCAGTAAAATCATCCTTCGGGACATACCAAGATAATGGTAATGCGCAAGAATCTATATTTATGGTTCCAGCCAGACGGAAAGGCCAAAACCAATTCTTTTTGGGCGAATCTCGTCTGAACCAACGCCCCACGAAGAATCGGAAGGCGAGGAGGAATCCCCTCAGTTCGTCATTATGAACCAAAAGCGCTCAAAAATGAAGTGCATGGGGTACGATCTAACCAACAGACCCGGATTGAACTTCGGTAAAGGAGGAGAACGCTACTTCGATCCTTTGTGCCGAAAGGAAAAGCACCCGATTATTATCATCGGACGCGCCGGGGGTTGGGCTATGTATCAACTCCGATCCCATCAGCCTCTGATTCTGGAGGGCCATCAGGTCATAATTACTCTTCAGGCACATCATCGTGGGAGTCGGATGTCAGTGTCGGCAACATCTTCAGAGAACTTTCAGTGAACATGGTTTCACAAGCCACCTGGAAGACAGAGATGAAGAAATGATCCAATCTGATACAGATCCTTGGATCAAACATTTAAATACTCTTTGGGATACCCGCTTTGAACAGCGCGAGCCACCCACAGAAGACAAGGTTGTTCAAGTCAATCTAGGAGATGAGGCCAATCCTAAGCCATCTTCATAAGTGACGCCTGTCACCTTCGGAGAAGAAGGATCTAATATCTCTTGTACAAGAGTATATAGACGTCTTCGCCTGGAATTACGAGGACAAGCCTGGACTTGATCCTTAAGTGGCTATGCACCGCCTCAACATCAATCCGGACGCAAAACTGTCAAACAACAGCAGCGACGGTTTCGTCCAGAAATAATGGAGGCAATTCAATCAGAAGTCAGAAAACTTATTGATTCTGGCTTCATCAGGGAAGAACAACATCCCGACTGGGTAGCCAAGATTATCCCAGTTGCCAAGAAGAACGGGAAGATCCGGATCTGCATCGACTTCCGTGATCTAAACGAGGCTTGCCCCAAAGACGAATTCCCACTGCCAATCACAGATGTCATGATTGACAATACTTGTGGATTCGAACGAATGTCCTTCATGGATGGATTCTCAGGATACAATCAAATCAAAATGTATCCTGACGACGAAAAGCACACCTCCTTCAGGACACCATTGGGGTCTACTGCTATACCGTCATGCCCTTCGGACTGAAGAATGCGGGGGCAACATATCAAAGGCCATGAACGCCATTTTCCAGCAGCAAATGCGCAAAACGGTAGAATGTTATGTTTTATGATATTGCGGTGAAAAGTCGCGCTAAGGGTGATCACATAGCTGACCTGAAGTAGTTTTTGACATCATGCGAGCTCATTAGTTGAAGATGAACCCACCAAATCCTTCCTGGGGGTGGCTAGTGGCAAATTCCTAGGATTTGTTGTAACCTCCACGGGAATTCATTTGGACCCGGAAAAGGTTCGCGCTATCCAGGAGATGCAACCTCTGAGAAATCTCAAGGAACTCAGGGGATTGCAAGGACGATTGGCGTACATCCGTAGGTTCATCTCAAACTCTCCGGAAGATGCCAACCCTTCACTAAGCTAATGAAGAAGGGTGTCTCGTTCATTTGGGACGACGCTTGTCAACAAGCATTTGAGGAAATCAAGCAATACCTCACCCAACCACCAGTCCTTGCAGCTCCGATATCCGGAAAACCTTTCCTGGTATACGTCCGGGCAATGGATCATTCTTTGGGAGCTCTACTAGCTCAGCATGATGACCATGGATGTGAGCAAGCGATCTACTATCTGATTAGAACAATGATCGGAGCCGAACATCGGTACAACCCGATCGAGAAGAATGGTTTGGCATTAGTGTTCACCATTCAGAAAATGCGACACTATCTGGTAGGCCAAACTATAAACGTCATATCAAAGTCAACCCCCTGAGGTTACTTATGACTAGCCTTCATCATTGAACGGCTGGCTGGCAAAATGGGCCATATTGCTATCCAATATGAGATGCACTTTTTACCACAAAAGGATATTAAGGGATAAGCGATGGCGGATTTCCTAGCTGAGCACCCAGATCCGAGGGCAGCCAAAGTCTACGAGGATCTCCCAGATGAAGTGGCCGAAGTTTGTTTGACTCAGACATCGTTTTAAAGTCAAGTGTGGCAACTCTTCTTTGACGGTGCATCCAGAACAAGCCCAAAAGGACACATAGTAGCGGAGTAGAGTAGTACTCGTCTCGCCACAGAACTATGTGATTCCCCGAGCCGTCTCGCTAACTGAGCCTTGCTCCAACAATGTAGCGGAGTACAACGCTCTCCTGATTGGGATGCAGTTCGCCGATGAGATTGGCGTTAAAAATCTCGAGGCATATGGCGATTCTAAACTCATCGTCAGCCCAAGTTCGCGGGAGTACGAAGTCAGACATGAGGACCTAGTACCCTACTACAACGCAACTATCCACATGGCTGAGAGGTTCACAAACTTCTACATCGATCATGTACCGCGCAGGCAAAATGCACATGCAGATGCACTGGCGTCCCTCGCGGCCTCCTTAGCTCTTCCAGCTGGAGCAATGAAGAAAGTATGTCTACAGCCACGACCTGTATTGCCCAGAACTGCCCTCGAAGACTATCAAGAGTCAAAGGGAGAGTGTCAAGACAAAGAAGCGCTGGAATTATCACTGGGCCAGAGCTTAAAGACTGGCGATTCCCCTATATCGACTATGTCTTGTACGGCATCCTGCCTGAGGACGCCAAGGAAGCGGCTGCCATTCGAAGGAAAGCCCCTAAATTTTACTACAATGCGATTACACGAACATTGTATCGTCGATCGCATGACGAGATCTTGCTCCGGTGCCTCTCACCAAAGGAGCTCAAGAGGTATTGAAAGAAGCCCACGATGGCATGTGTGTGGAGCCCATCAACCTGGCCCAAAACTGGCACATCGACTCCAAAGGTTGGGTTACTATTGGCCCAAGATGATTGCCGATGCCATCACTTATGCCAAAAGATGTCACGCCTGCCAAGTGCACGGCGATTTCATCATCAAGCACCAGGGTACCTCCACTCCATGACCTCTACCTGGCCATTTGAAATGTGGGGGATGGATGTGGTTGGTCCTATCAGCCCACCATCATCAAGGGACATCGTTTTGTTTTGGTAATAACCGATTATTTCTCTAAATGGCCGAAGCTATTCCTCTGAAGGAGGTAAAATCGTCTAACGTGATCAAGTTCGTGAAACATCTCGTTATTTACCGTTTCGGTGAAACTCGGCGAATTGTCCATGACAATGGGCCCCAGTTCATCAGTCAGGCTTTCCAGAGATTCTGTGCCAAGTTCAGATCTAGAGTGTGTCCTCAACGGCATACTACCCTGCCGCTAATGGCCTCGCAGAAGCTTTCAACAAGACTATTGGCAAGCTTCTCAAGAAGTTCGTCTCGAAAAGTCAACGTGATTGGACGACAAGCTGGGTGAATGCTTATGGGCCTACCGCACAACTGTGCGAACCCCAACTAAAGCTACGCCATTTTCTTTGGTCTATGGTGTGAAGCCGTGCTTCCACTCGAAGTCCAAATTCCATCTCTACGCGTCGCCCTGACAGCGAAGATGACAACAGAGGAGAAGCATCGACAGCGACTCCAGGAATTGGAGGCCTTAGATGGTAAACGTCTGCAGGCCCAACAACAATCGAGCTTTACCAAGCTCGAATTACCAAAGCCTTCAACAAGAAAGTCAAAGTGCGAACTTTCAAGAAAGCGATCTTTGTCTTAGCCGTCAGAAGACCCAGGTGATGACGCACAAGACAAAAGGAAATTTCAACCCAAATGGGAAGGACCGTTTGTGGTAGAGTCAGTCTACTCAAATGAATCATATCGCCTCATAATCTCAATGGCGATACACTCATGATGCCTATCAATGGCAGGTTCTTGAAGAAATAGTATCCTTAAATGGTATTCTTTCGCTGATCAGTTAAAAGTACACCTCTGATCAAACATCCGACGCCTCCGACGGCTCAGGATAGAGGAAAATGTTGGCTTCTAAGCCCAACATAAGTCTTCGACAACTCATCATGCTGAGGGGAATAGCATGGCTAGCCCACTCAACGGTAGTTGGTAAAGGCACCTCAAATCCGTTAATAGTTGAGGGTTTGCTAAAATCCTAAGTGGACTTGGCTCCACTCTTTCCTCCAAAATTCCTTACCATTCTCACCCACAGAATGGTAGGTCTACCAAATACAATCATTACCAAGTTAACACTATACCTCTGGTAATGAATACTCCTTGTCGAGTACAACTCTTGCTTGTCAACTCTACATAGAGTAACAAACTTTCAGATTGCCAAGTTAACACTATACCTCTGGCACTCCAAATTTCACCTGTCAGTTCTCATCAATAGAATGACAGGTCCTCAAACCGTTTTTTGGCACGAGCCAATTCTTGTCAAGTTAATATCACACCTCTGACAAAATTACTGTTTAAGTTAACATTATACTTCTAAACAGTACACCAAGCTTCTGTCAAGTTAATATTACACCTCTGACAGTCGCTTTCCTTCAGACTTCCGTATTGAAGCTGAAACGAATGATGCTAAGTTAACACTACACCTCTAGCATCTAAGTCATTGCTAAGTTCAAACAATACACCTATGGCCATGACTTTTCCTCGACTTCCTTATCCAAGCCGAGATGACCAATGCTAAGTTCCACATTACACCTCTAGCATTACCCTCACTGTCAAGTTAAACATCACACTTATGTCAGTGACCACTCTCAGTTTTTTCAAAACAAACTGAAATACTTTTGAGTCAAGTTAATATTACACCTCTGACTCACATCCTTGTCAAGTTAACATCACACTTCTGACGAGACTACTTTCAACCCGTTAAGTTAATATCACACCTCTAACGGTAAAGACTTCCCTAGATTCCCCATGAGTCTAGTCTTACTTGTTATTCTCTTCAATAGAATAACAAGTCTACCTAAAAACATTGTTAGGTTAACACTACACCATTGACAGTGTTTCCATCAACTCCCCGGCTGAACTTAATCAAGTTGATCCAAACCCTTGATAAAAGTTTATCTTCCCTGAGGCTACGTGTTCCACCTGTCACTTTTCTTATAAAGTGGCTGGTCCACCAAACATTATTTCATCTCTGTCAAGTAATATTACACCTCTGACAGTATTGTGAAAGTTCCTGAAATAGGATCTTTCCCTACAAAATTTGACTTATTAAGATTATCATCATAATTTTGGCGAAGTCAAAGATCTTCTGCTTCTATGCGTCTAACTGAAGACAAAAAGTTCAAGACAATAGAAAGAGGCAGAAAGAAAATGTCACTTTTATTTATATCCAGGCATATGAAAGTGATACAAAACGCTCTCTTATACAATAAGATTGAGTGTTACAATTAAGGAGTACAAAGAATCCCTCTCTCTCAGAGGCCGTACTCACTCCTTGAAGCCGCATCTGATTCCAAGTGCACGATGTTTGGAAAGCGCCAAACTGTGGCGACAATTTGAGCCGATTGCACTATGGTGCATGACGTAAACATCGAAAGAGCCCTAGCTGACTAAGCTAAGAGCAATGGTGTTCTTGAGATCCGGTGGCAGCAGAAAGCCATGCAACCCTTCATTCATGGGCATCTCTTTCGCCAGAAGGCCATCCAACAAACATGGAGTGTCCTTGATGTCACTTCTGGGGTGAGAGAGGAAGGGGATGCTATCTGCCACTATATCCACCGTAACCCCCTCGCCGCCATCCTTACTCTGACCATGCCATACCAGCAAGCATGACTGGTGCATCGAATTCAAAGAGATCTTGGCGAGGGTTAAGTCCCCGTCAGGGATCGTGATTTCTTCCCTTGTGGACGACGGAGACTATGATTTCTTCCCTTGTGGACGAACATCGAACAAGTTCACCCGGCCGATATATTCTCCCACGGGCCCAGCGAACGTGAAATAGGATGATCAAGCCTACCTGCAAGAAGCAAACAAGGGAATTAGACAATTCAGAGCTTAGTATACTTCGACAGAAGAAAACTAAGTCACAAACGCGGTTATTGCTGAAGACTGCAGACGCGGGAATAACCCGCACGCTGGGCCAGATTCCTGCGACAACAGAAACAGACGCGAGCAAGACTGTGATACACACAGAATTCAAACGCGACCTAATTTCACATCCGCGTCTAAGATACAAGGTGTGCAGAGAATCAGACGCCAAAAATTGCCATCTCTCTGTTGGAGGAACAGGAGTTGCAAGATTCGGGTCTGAAACCTTCAACCCGAGTTGGAATTCATCCAAGTCAGTGGCCTTAAAACGCGAGCTTCATGAGCAAAGCCAGCGCCAAGTGCCAAAGACTTCTATACTCGCGTCCAGAGAAGTTCAAGTCGATGGCGCAAATTCCAAAAAAAAGGGAATGCACCAACTAAGACTTCATCCAGATGGTGATATCTCTTTAAGAGATGCCAAGGTGCAAGCCTGGGTGGACTAAAAATATCATGGCAAGTCGGGACGGCATACCCGCAGAGGCCTCTATCAAGAGTTGAACTCTCTGCATTAGAACGTGGACATAAAAGATGATCAAAGACGCTTTCTCCTAAAGAGACCAAATAGAAGCATGAAAGCTCTGGGTCATCTTCATCCACAGAGTCACCTTCATCCTGGAGACAGACCCCTGTTAGAAACTCTGAAGAAGGCGGAATTTCTCAGAGCAAATCAAAAGAAAACAGTCTATAGTTTGGGTTGTTAAAGAGGGAGAGGGTGAGCCCTATTTATAGGCAGCCCCTGATAACTGTCATTAATGGATTCATTAATCAAAACCGTCGGCCTTAATGACCGCCACGACCGTCAAAGTCCAATAGGAGTCTGACGCGTGGAACGTTGCTTCAGGAAGCGTCGCAGACGCTGGTCTCAAACCGCCAGCGCTGATTTTGCATTAAAAGGCATTAACGCCTGAGTCCAATGAGGAACCAACGCGTGGACAACTGCTTCGGGAAACAACGGACGACCCGGTTTTCCAATCGTCAGTGAAGACTTGACGTTCAAAGATCTCATGAAATCTTTAAGTCAGGCCGCATTTAACGCCTGGGAAGTTATATCAAAACGCGGGGTGTGAGAGCTGCGTCCAAAGACCCGCGTCCCTCTTTTCTCAAAAATCGGCGTCCTCCTTCATTCCAAGTTAGAAGATCCTTCGCGTCTCTTGGATGATTCAAAGTCGATCCGCGTCTCTCAACAAAAGGGACTCATTTTGGGGGCCCCAGTGGGAAAGCACATAAAGCTGCGTCTTAAGGCTTATGACTTCAGCAGAAAAAGCCCATCACCTTTGCAAGCATCTTGGAGCTGCGTCTACAGCGCCACGTCCCTGACTGCGTTAATGTTAAAGGGCGTAAGACCTCATTATCCTGAACTCTGCGTCTGGATAGAGTTAAGGATTGCGGCCAATGAACCACACTCAAAGCCGCGTCCTCCGCGTCTGCTTGAACCGCGTCTTCACTGGCAAGTCAGAATCGCGTGCCTCAGAGCCGTGTCTCTTTCGACGCTGCGTTTCGTCAAAAAAACTTAGTTTGCCTAAGTTCAGTATTCATAGTTAGCCGGAGAGCACAATTAAAGACTGTGATTAAAAGATTGAATCCATCCGCAGCGGGGCAATGAAGGTGGAAAAAAAATTTCAACAACTTTTATTATTCGAAAATGATAAAAGTAGATACAAACACTCTTGGTAAATAGAGTGTCCTTTTCTTTTAAAAAAAAGAAAAGAAGAGAAGGCTAAAGGTCCTGGTTCGCCAAGAACGGAGTTGCTCTCTAAGGCGATATATCTTATGTTGACGCGCATTCTCAGCCTCCATGAAAGCTTGGGCCCGCAGATCCGCCTCAGATAAAAATCCCTGCGCTTGTACTCGGAGGGATTCCAACACGGATGAACGAACAGAGAGGTTTGCTTCAACTTGCGCCTTGGCAGCCTCTAACTCCGCTAGCCTCTTTTCAGAGGTAGCAAGCTTCTATTCGTTAAAAGCAATCATGGTCTCAGCCCTGGCTATAGCAGCCCGAGAGTCAAGGATAGCCTGCTTTGCAGCCTGTATGATCATGACAGATTCCTTGGACTCGACCGCTAGCCTTTGATGATCAGCCTGGAAACCTTCAAGAAGACGGTGTTATCGGTTATCTTCTCCTCCACCTCCCTTCGCTCCTGCTCTTGAGCAGCAAGGAGCCTATTCAGAGTTTCCTGGGCTTCGTGGAATGAGCCGGCATCCTCCAGGGATCGAAGCTCTCTCAGGTCTTGTCCCAGCTGCTCCACCACCAGCAGACACGCCTGGGCTAGCGAAGGGCCTCCGGCCAACTTGATGTTCTCGGCCAAGTTTTCGAGAAACATCCGGGCGAATTCAAAGGAGCTACCCCCAGACAGGATGAAATCGATGCATGATCGCATCAAGTCAAAGAACTGCTGCACCATTTTGCGTGTCAGGAACTCCATAGTATCATCGCCCGAGGTGCTCCCCGACCCCCTTTCTATCACGGGGTGAGGGATGTAAGCCGGCTCTTCTCGCGCAAGAGTCGGGCTGACCACCGGTACGGCAGGAGCAAGAGTAGCCACTAGCGCTTCTGGGGGTGCTACCTCTGCAGGAACCTCCACAGCTGATGACAGAGTAGTGAGCTCGACCTCCTCAGAAACCTCGGCCGAGGCTTGAGCTGTGTGGCCTTCCGGAGGGGCACTGACCGTCAGACTCTCCACCTGAGCCCCCCCAGTTCTCTCTACAAATTATCTAACATTAGCTACAATGGTGAAAAGAGAAACATTCAAGACATCAAAACTTCCTTACCAAGTTGGAGGTCCAGAGATGTCGAATTCTTGGGCAAATCCTGCAGAGTAGAAGTCTCCCTGGCTTCAGTGGTTGCCTCCTCGTCCTGCAGAGTGGGAGTCTCCCCGATTTCAGTAGTTGCCTTCTCTGGAGGCATCTCGGCGGCTGGAGCCTCAACTCCTTCCGGCTGGGTCGACTCTTGCACCATCTCCTCGATATGCGAGGAGGTTGCAGCCTCAATATCCTCGGCCAACCCTGCAGCATAAAAGGAGAATGTTAAAACCTCCTCTTCAAAATGAAAAGGGAAATCAAGTCAGAAGGTGAAAAGAGTACCTTCAGCGGGAATAACTGCCGCCAGTGGTGAAGCCGTCAACGGCTCGCACCCATGTATTTCCTCCTCCGAGATGTGTGAGAATTTACTCGGATCAGGAGGAGCGGGTTCGTCACCATAGTCGACCTCATCCTCAAAATCGCTTCCCTCTGCGGATAAGGAAGACGACAGTTCAACGCGAGAAGCCTCGGTAGCCGGAGCCTTACCACCAATTACCCCAGTGGTAGGGCTGGGGTCAACTGTCCGAGGACTGGAGATGAACACACTTGGAGACCCAGGTTGCTGTGCCTCATCTCTCCTTTCATGAGCAGGGGAAGACCCGGGCTGAGTTGAGACTCCTGCAATCTCAACATCACTCATGATGTCGACCTCCGGCTGCTGTGCCTCATCTCTCCTTTCGTGAGCTGAGGAAATCCGGGCTGAGCTGAGACCCCGGAATCTCAACATCACCTCCGCTCATGATGTCGACTTCGAACTGCTCGGCCTCGTCAGCGGCGGTCGGTTCGTCAGCAGGCTCTCCTTCCTTTGAACTCCTGCAGCCCCTGCCGCGCAACCTATGGGCACGAACTAAGGGGACAGCCTCTTCATCTGCCTCTTCTTCCCTCGGTTTCTCAACACCAGCAGGGATATCTTCGGATAGAGAAACTTCGGCCGTCAAGTCTCTCCGGACCTTCTTTGAGGCAGGGTCAGCAGTGGAAGTAGAGCCTCGAGCACGCTTACTTACCGCTTGTCGAACCTTTGTTGCTCGTGGCTCCTCCCTCGACCCTCTCCCGACTTCCCTCAGAGCCTTCAGATACTGCTCGACGCCTCGCGAGCGTTTACGGACCCCGACCTTGCTTCGAAATTTGCATTGATACTCTCAATGCATGAATACTCCAGAACAAGTATGGTGTCTGGTTGACCTGGAAGTACCAGGTACAGAAGCTGAAGCTTGTGCGGCCCTTTGGCTCCTTGATAGGTAGACGGAAAGTTGCTTCCTTCCCTCCGGCCACGCTATAGTACCAAGCCCGAGCACCTCGAACAAGTTCCCACTGAAGGCGAGTCGAGCATTGGGGTTGCCGACGTAGAGTTGTGAAAGAAACACCTAGAGGGGGGGTGAATAGGTGTTAGTGCTAATCTAAAACTAAATGCAAAACTAAGTGCGCTAAATGCGGAAGCTAAGGCAAATTTTACAAACACACTTAGTACAATCAATATGTGTAGCCGAATTCCCGTGAAGGGCTCTGAACTAACTCCTCTTGATTCCCCTTGAATGAGTTGAGGTGCTATGTGAAGCTCTTGTTGATTAGGTACAAGTGAGGCACACAAACAACCAAGCATATACAAGATATAGCAATGTGAATTATGCAAGGCACAACACAAGCAAATAGATATGATATGACAATATGAATTATGCTCAACACAAGCAAATATAATATGAATGAAGTATGATGCTTTGCACAAATGTAAAGAGAGTGAGTTTAGAGACAAGTGGATCAAACGCAAACACAATGATATGTTTCGAGGTTCGAGCACCCTTGCTCTACATCCCCGCCTACACCACCGTGTAGGATTTCCAATCCACTATACCGTCCACCGAGGACTCCCACCGAGGGAACCTTCACCGAGAAGGATTTATACAACAATGGAGTACCTAACTCCTCTCTCAAACAAATACCTCCTCACACAAGAGGGGTAGGCCCTTAGCCAAACAACCATAACAACCAACACCTCTACCGAAGAGGGTTTACAACCAAACTCTACCTCTCACAAGAGGGAGCAAACCACAAGCCTCAACCTCTACCAAAGAGGGAGCAAACTCCAACCCAATACAACAACCTCAACCTCTACCAAAGAGGGAGCAACCAAGAAATCAAGGTTTACAACAAGCGGTATATCTCAACCACAAAACTCTTTCCTTTTTCCACAAATACAAGATCCTAATAGAATAGGATAGAAGATATAGCTCAAGTGTGGAAAACACAAGTGTTTTGATCAAAGAAAATCTCTTGAGAAAATACCAAAATGATATGGAGATAAAGAACAAGAAATTAATTCCCAAAAACTTGTTTTCTTTGAAAATAAGAAAACACTTAAAAACAATTAGAATTGATCTTTTGGCACTTAAAACTCTTTTGAAAACTCTTTTAAAACACTGAAGAAGTCAGGAAAAATTTGCTCTAAAAAACTTGGCCAAAAAACCCAAAGAGATGGGGTTTATATAGGCCCATCAGAAAACTAGCCGTTAGAGCTGAGCTGGCAGCTCTAACAGGCAACGGTCGACCGGCCCGGTCGACCGCCAACGGTCAGAAATATGACCGTTGGGCAACTGCGGTCGACCGGCCCGGTCGACCGAAACAAACAGATAGCACTGTAAGTGCCCCGGTCGACCCGAGCGGTCGACCGTCCCAGTGCCTTCAAACGTGCACAGATTTGTGCACGTCGGTCGACCGGCCCGGTCGACCGACTTCACCCAAGTCGACTAGATCAGGTTGACTAGTCGACTGATTGAAGCCTGGAACAGAAATCTGGGTCAGAAAAACAGTGTAAAATATTTTTCTAAAAATCTTTTAACACTTCTAAAAATCACCAAAAATAGTTTTATCATTTTATATGGAAACACAAACTTGTGATAAAAATTTCAAGACATATATCAATCATATCAATTCATTTTTGAGTCTTGCAAATTTTATCAAAAACAAAACTTGTATTTTTATCAAACTTGATTTTTCAACACATGAATAGGGATATCAAAATAAGTTTGTCTAGCAAGTTAAACCATGTATGTATATCTAGAATACATCTAATATACATAGAAATAAAGTAAACTTGTTTTGATCTACTATTCATGAAAACCAAATCCAAAACATGAAAACGTGTGTGTGTGCACTTGAGCATATCAACTATACTAAGCTTTACAAATTGGATCTAAACACACTAACTAAACTATGGATACCTAAGTCTTCTTGATGATCTTCATCTTCAAGTAGACTTGCTCCAAAACTCCATTCATGGGCTAGGCAATGTATGATCTTGAAGCTTTGGCCCTGGAATCATCATGAAAAGCTTCTAAACACCTTGTTGAAGCTAATCACCAACTAATATCTTGGTTAATGATCTGAAACTTAAACAACACAAGATTATTAGTAAACATAACTACATGAGTTAATCATCATCAAAACTAGGGTGGAAGGCCTTTGGGCCAACAAGTTGATCATAGCCGAACTGTCGGGCGAAGCGATGCGGGCATATATGGCTCGATCGTGCATAAAGTCCCTTGCCGGAAAAGCACATACCCAGGCCGGATGTTAACCAACCACCAGAAAATCCCCGTTGACAGCCTAGTGAAATCATCTTGGCCTGCGGAGTCAGTAAATAGTTCCCCGAAAGATGCACCAAGAATCTCGGGGAAGCAGCGGTTAAGCTGGTAGTTCGAAGCAGACAGAATGCACTTTCGAACGTAATACATGTAAGTATACGCCAGTCAGAACCCTCCAACCGCTATACAAAAGGGACAAAACCCTCACTCCAAGGCACCGGCGTCATCAGAGAGGGGCAGTGCATCACGTACAAGCCATTAAGTACGTGTAGGGCAGCTCGACCCGAGGGTTGGGGCGCTTCACCGTCGGCTTCCCCTCTGAGTCAACAATCGGCTTGCCATGGGAGTCGACAGCCTTCCCTGCCTTGCAGAAAGTCTGGTTAACGCCCGCAACCCGCTTTGAATGCCAGCCGTCATGGCCGGGAGAAGGGCTATGGGACTGCCATAGCCAGGAGCACCGCCAGGTACACTACATCGGCAACAATGACTTCATGTGGCAGCGTGGGCACTACACAGCGCTTCAACCACAGCATTAGCAAGCCCGCCAATAATGCTCGATCGGAGATAGGAATCCAGTCTTGATGATGAAAGCTTTAGAAAATCATGTCAGGTTCGAAAACATCCTCGTTCGAAAACCGTGGTGTAGAAGCCTTCAGAAGCCTTAACCCTGTCGTCAATCTCCTCGTCGGAGCTGGGAGCCAGTCGGGTTACCAGATGGTCTTTCTTATTGATACCGTTAAACAAGTAGCTGGCCCAAGACAGCTGCTTGACTCCTCCCGACCTCCAAGAGGTTACCTGACCGCAAATGTGGAAGTGACATAACACCCCCAATAAGTCTCGTACACTTGAGGAGACCCTTTCTTCATAAGGTTGAGCTCCTCAGTGGTTGGGACATATTCCTCATAGGGAGAGTCCCCTGTTGCCAGCCCCGAGACCTCATGCAACTCGTGCAGGGTAAGGCCCATCTCTCCGACCGGAGTAAAGAATGTCCCCGTCAAAGGGTTGTAACGCTCCAGGATCCCGAAGAGGTTCTGAGAATTCGGTGGGATACCATACTGTACGGCCCTGACTGCTTGGTACAAATCCGTTTGCTCCAACAAGTCCCTAAGGTCGGCAAGGACGAAGCTCACCATCCTGCCCCACCAATACTTCTCGGTGGAATGAACCCACCCGGGCGAACGGAACTCAACCGAAAAATTACCCTCCACTTTCATGAATGCGTTGAGGAAAGTGGTGCCAAGTTTTGGTGTTTCTCCAACTGGGGGCTCAGTCCTGAGCGACCCGGGGAACAGGCCGAGAACTGCCCTATCATGACTATCATGACGGTTATACCCTTTTGGAGCCTAAGTCACCGAGAGTAATCTCAGGGACATATCGGGAAAGGTCCCATTTCATCTTCCGAGGGACGGACATGTGCTGGAGATAAGACAGCGGGTACATCCTCTCCATGTCCGGAAGAAAGAATCTTCTACCCCTATCTGGCGGAGCCATTTATAATCTCCGTCATACATGGAATAACCGCCATCGCCGATATGGTCTCCAAAGAAGAAGGCAGGCTTCTTCAGCGTAACGCGAGCATCCGTTGTGAATGCTGCGTCAGTCATAAGCTCCCGAAAAGTTGTCATGTCAACATTGGAGAGCCTTTTCTTGCGCTCCTGCGACCTGTCAGCAGTTACAGGTACAGTCCTTTGCAGCACAAAGGTTAAAATCACGGTCAGCACCACCTACGTGCCCAAAGTGGCGCTTCTTGGAGAGTGGGGCAGAAGAGTGTGACACTGCAAAAGAAAAGGACACTTGATCAGACATCTTATCAGAAAAAATGTTAAGTGTCTATAGTCCAGACGCAGAAGAGACACTGGACGCAGGAATTATCAAAATCCGCGTCCAGACCTGCAAATCCGCGTCCAGATGTGAGGCCCGTAGGATCAAGCCCACGTTTTGAAAACCAAGACTTATGAAAAATCTCTAAGCACTTGGGCTCAGGTGCCAGATTCATAAAAAATCAGCACCTGATGTCATAGAACGCAAGGATCAAGTCCGCGTCCGAACCCTTCACAATTAGAAATATTCTAAGTGAAGAATCCGAAATGCAGGGCTCACTGGCACCGGGTCATCAAACCCGCGCCTTGGTTATCAACTCAAAGACCGCGTCTGAGACCGCGTCTGAGAATCAAACACGGTTTATATTCTGTGTTGACGGTTCTCCTCCAAAAAAAAAAGATTTTTTTTTTAGGGGTTCCATGAACTTCCATTAATAGTGAAGGTTAAGCCTAAACGGCATTATACCTGGGAAAAGGACTTCCTGCGGGGAGGAACCGCCCTCTGGGCCTCGGCGACGGCCGCCTTTGAGGATGTTGCGGTTGGCTTGGCCTTGGGTGCCATTGGTGATCAAGAGTCCGATGAAGGAGAAATGAAAAGTGATGAACAAAGATCCTCTTTCTAAAACCCTAACAGATGCGCTCGGAGAAGAAGAGGATATCTCTCTGACTGTTGCCATTTATAGGCATGAAGATTCGCAAAGATACGCGGCGCGTGGCTAGATTGGTTCGGCATCGAGTCATCGCTTGACGCGTGGACAGCTCATTTAATATACCGAGAAGTCCGCGCGCCAAAAAGAGCTGTCCCGTCGGTTCCCCAGAACAAGTGGCGGTGCACTCATGACATGGCACGGATTCGCACCCAACAGGCGCGCCTCTTCGATGGACATGCCCCGTCAGCACAGCCATAGTCGCGTCCAGAAAGTCGCGTCCTACTCAAAAGGATGCGTCTCTCCGAAGTTCGCGTCCTTCCAATCCGGCCTAGCATCGCGTTTGCCAATGGAATATCAGTCGCGTTTCCATTGCCAAAAGACACAACCCATGAAACTCACGTCTTTAAAGCAGTACCATCTCTGCTTTTCAAAAAAAAAAAGAAGAACTGGCGTTCAGTCCTTGCTTCTGCAAATCAGTTCAACAGTACACTGGCACAAGCAGACGATCGTCCACTCCTGGCTTAAAGCGCGTCCATGACAGACTACAAGCAATCGGGGAGGTTTAGACTGTGTATCTAGACACTCAACACGATCAACTCTGGTGGCCTCAAAGAGTTCAACAGTACACTCACGAAGACCAACTCCAGATAAGATCAAACCCGGAGCATTAACAGTCCAGTCATAAAGGCGAATTCAGCTAGAGTCCAAAGTATTTCGAAATCCGTCCCAGTTAACTGCGGAATATCGAAAACTTTGGAGGGGGTTCTGTAGGCTGTCTAAAAATCATTAAAAGACAAGCCATTAAAAAAGGCAGAGTTCGAGGTTCTGGACGCAGGACGGATGATGGCCAGCCGCGTCTCAACATCAAGGAGCGTGGGCTCAACACCCGCGTCTTAACCTCAAGGCGCGTGGGCTCGACACCCGCGTCTCACCTCAAGGCGCGTGGGCTCGACACCCGCGTCTCAACCTCAAGGCGCGTGGGCTCGACACCCGTGTCTCGACCTCAGGGTGCGAGGGTCCAAGGCCCACGTCTCGGTTATAACCGCCCTGGTTATGGGGCCAGTCACCGCCCACATAGCGGGGAGGTTAGTCCCTCATTGTGGAGCCTTTTTAGGGGGCACGTCCGCCCCTGAAACCTCTATAAATAGCCCCGTTGCTATTGAGAAGGGGTCGGCCGATCAAGAGGACGAGAGGACAACAGAAGAAGGAGAGCAACAAGAGACCAGAGATAGACAACAGACTACACCCAGGAAGACAGAGAGAGAGAAGCAAGAGAGAGCTCAACTCTTCAGCAAGCTCGCTGCGTACGAGTTGCCCTTTGCCTACCTTCTCTTTGAGAGTTTTGGTAGACAGAGCTGTGTTACTCCTTCTACCAGCCAAAGAGAAGATCCCTGACGATCCCGACGGTCATCCGGTCAACGGAGAACAAGATTCACTCTCCACCGCCACTTGAAGAACCCAGCCTTAAACAAAGGGAGGATTCAAGATTCAACATCCTCCCTCCCTTGTAACTGGAAGGAAAACAGTTTTGTTGTAATTTTTCATCTGATTCAAGGAAATTTTACAGCGAACACCTTTATTTCCTTTTTCCGGCGCGTACACTGTCATGTTTTAACACCATCTATGACAGTGATATCTTCAGTCTCCCCAATGAAACTGAAGTTCTTTTGGAGCTAAGTTAACAGTACACCTCTAGTTCACATCCTTGTCAAGTTAATATCACATCTCTGACAAGATTCAATCTGATCCGTTAAGTTAATATCACACCTCTGACGATAAAGAAATATTTAGATCCCCGACGGGTCTAGTCTTACTTGTCATTCTCTTGAATAGAATGACAGGTCCATTTAAATTGCTTAAATCACAAAATCCCATTACTGTTACGTTAAACATTACACCTCTAAAAGTAAATCTTTATTTCTAAGGAAATCAATATTTATCATGCTAACAATTACCTCTGACAACTTATTCCATAAATTCCCTCCAAAATCCCTTACCAATTCCCATCCATGGAATGGTAGGACCATAAAAAGCCTGTGACTATTTTCTCAGTGAAATAATCATAGATCAAACATGCCAAGTTAACATTATACCTCTGGCATATTCACTGTTAAGTTAACATTAAACCTCTAACAGTGATTTCTCTCAATTTTCTCAGTGGAATAAATTACAAATCGAACCTGTCATGTTAATATCACACCTCTGACAGTAAGGCTTTGATGTTTCCTTGGGGGTAAAATTTCAACTTGTCAATTCTCTTCAATAGAATGACAAGTCCACTCAAAATACTGTTATGTTCAAAATCACACCTCTAACAGTAGACAAATCCGGTCAAGTTAACATCACACCTCTGACCAAAATTTCAACTTGTCTATTCTCTTCAATAGAATGACAAGTCCACTCAAAATACTATTATGTTCAAAATCACACCTCTAACAGTAGACAAATCCCGGTCAAGTTAACATCACACCTCTGACCAAAATTTCAACTTGTCAATCTCTTCAATAGAATGACAAGTCCACTCAAAATACTGTTATGTTCAAAATTACACCTCTAACAGTAAACAAATCCCGGTCAAGTTAACATCATACCTCTGACCAAAATTTCAGCTTGTCGTCCTCTTCAATAGGTTGGCGAGTCCACCAAACTGCACAAATCGCAGAATATCCTGGTCAAGTTAACATCACACCTCTGACCAAACTTGCTCAAATCGCAAGACAAATTCCGGTCAAGTTAACATCACACCTCTGACCAAAATTTCAACTTGTCAGTCCTCTTTAATAGGATGGCGAGTCCACCAAACTGCGCAAATCGCAGAATCTCTTGGTCAAGTTAATACTACACTTCTGACCAAAGTTGCTCATATCGTAAAATCAATCGCTGTTAAGTTAACATTACACCTATGACAGTGATCTCCTCGATTTTCTCAGTGAAAATGAGATCTTTCAATGCTAAGTTAAACATCACACCTCTAGCATGCATTTCATTGTTAAGTTAACATTACACCTATGACAATGATATTCTCTCAATTTTCTCAGTGAAAATGAAACTTTCGTGGTGCTAAGTTAATATCACACCTCTAGCACACATCTTTATCAAATTAATATCACACCTCTGACAATTCAATTTGTTCAAATTGCAAACCCAAACCCGTTACGTTAACATTACACCTCTGACGGTAAAAATCTTCATGGATCCTCAACAAATCCAATCTCGCTTGTCATTTTCGTCAATAGAATGACAGGTCCACTTAAATTGCGTAGATCGCAAAATCAATCACTGTTATGTTAATATCACACCTCTAACAGCAAACTTTCATTCCTAGCGAAGTTCTAGTCATGTTAACACTAAACCTCTGACGATAAACTCTGGCATAATCCTCAGCGGATCAAACTCCACTTGTTATTCTCATCAATAGAATAGTAAGTCCACCAAACTTGTTCAAAATATAAGTCCAGATCTCACTGTCAAGTTAACATCACACCTCTGACAGTAACCTTCTCAAATTCCCCCAGTAGAGCTAGTTAATTTGCTAAGTTAATATCACACCTCTGGCAATTAAAACTCTTCCAAAGAAGCTTTGAGCGTTACCTTCGCGTTTCAAGCATAGAGCTGCGACTCAACAAACTTAAGAGTCGAGTCTCAACAATAAATAAAGGTTACGTCTCTACAGTAATTGAGAGCTGCGTCTCTACAACAATTGAGAGTCGCGTCTCAACTTTGATGAAGTTCACGTCTCCACTTGATCAGTGTGCCAGAACCGCGACTGTGAGAGCTGCGTCCTCTCTTCCCCCCAATACAAAGAGTATGTCTCTGCTACTGCAATCAGTTCAATAGTACACTGACAAAGGCAATTGACAACTCCATCAGTTCAACAGTACACCGACAATCAAATTACAAACGATCTTTCTTGGAGGCTTCAAGCAGTTCAATAGTACACTCACGAAGACCAGAACCCAGACAAGATCAAGCTCGAGACTGCCTCTCAGAAGAATGCCAGTTTGATTACAGGAAGTCCCAATTCAACTGAAGTCCAAAGTATTTTGAAATCCGTCTCAGTCAACCATGGAGTTTCGAAAACTTTGGAGGGGGTTCTGTAGGCTATCAAAAAAAATTACTTAAGACAAAGCCTCATATGCGAACCTCCCAGATGCGGAGATAGCTTCCAGCCTCAGACGCGAACCTCCCAGACGCGAACCTCCCAGACGCAGACCTTGCGTTCCAATGTCAGACGCGGAGGTCGCCAGACGCGGACCTCGCGTCCTTTGTCAGACGCGGACCTCGCGTCCTTTCTCAGACGCAGAGGTCTCCAGATACGGACCTCGCGTCCTTTATCAAACACGGACCTCAGCCAGCTCCGCGTTTCAACTCAAACGCAAACCTGAGCAGCTCTGCATTCCAACACAGACGTGAGCCTGTGAGCTCCGCGTCTCAACATCAGAGCGAGGTCCGCGTCCAGCGCGAGACCCACATTTCTGCTATAATGACAGCCACAAATTTGGTCAGTTACACCCCATTTTCTCTCCACAAAATAGGGAATAACTTCCCATTATGGAGAGATTTAAGGAGTTGGTTACATCCCCTCTCATTATGGAGAGATTTAAAGGGTTGGTTACACTCCAATTCCTCTATAAATAGCTACGAATAGCTAGAGGAGAGGGGGGTGTTGGAAGGAGACCTCTCTAGGGGACCCAGGGGGAGGGGACCTCTTCTAAAAGGGCTGAGGAGGAGAGTCCTGATCGAGGAATCCAAGAAGCCATGGGCAGAGGAGGAGAGCTACCTCAGCAGAGTTCGGCCTCGAAACTCTTGTAGCCTGGAAAGAGTTCAACTCTTTTTCTTAACTTGCTAAGTTCAAGTTTTTTAGATCTCTTTGAGATTCCATTACTGATAGGAGCTGTGCTACTCCACCAGTAGATCAAAAAGAGGATCCAGAAGAGAAAATTGACGTTCGGCCGGTCAACGGAGAACAAGACTCACTCTCCACCGCCATCTGAAGAACCCAGCATTAAATAAAGAGGAGATCAACCCTGAGATTCCCTCTCTTTTGTAATCAGATTGTATCCGTTATAATCTTCTATTCAATTAAAAGAATTTTACAAATGTGATTTTTTCGACGCGTACACCAGACAGTGGTACAAGCGGTTGACTCATTCATGACCAAGGCCAACTACACCCGATGTGAGTATGACAATTGTGTTTATTTCAAATAATGCAATGATGATCTAACATGTTTGCTATTGTATGTGAATGATATGCTGATTACTATAAGAAATAAGACACATATTTAGAAGCTTAAAGCTCGTCTAAAAAGGAGTTCGACATTAAAAATTTGGGAGAAGTCAAGAAGATTTTAGGTATGAAGATCTGTCGAGACAGGAATATAGAAAGACTCTGACCATCCCAGGAGAACTATATTTTCAAAATGTTAAAAAGGTTCAATATGGCTGTAGCAAGACAAATCACTACTCTTTCGGCAAGCCATTTCAGTTTATCTTTCAATCAATGTCCAAACTCATAAGAAGAGGACAATGAGATGTATCGAGCATCAGATGCTAGTTTGGTGGATCACTGATGTATGCTATGGTCTGCACTAGATCTGACTTAACCTATGCAGTTAATACAGTAAGCTAGCTCATGTCAAATTTAGGTAAGCAACATTGGGAAGCAGTGAAATTGATGCTATGATATTTATGAGGGACTGCGAGATTAGGCATTGCATTTTAGAGATTGAAAACGAGAAAGCCTAAAATACTATAAGGATATGTTAATGCAGATTATGTTGAAATCTTGATCAGCAAAAATCTATGACGGGTTATGTATTCAGCAATTGAGAGTATTATTAGTTGGAAGACAGACTTGCAAGACATAGTGGCGCTTTCAACAACAAAGACAGAGTACATGGCTGCAGTTGAGGGCTTTAAGGAAGCATTGTGATTAAGAGGATTAGTTGGTATATTTGGAATCATATAGGATCTAGTTCAGATCTTCTGTGATAGTCAAAGTGTGATACATCTCGCTAAGGATCACATATATCACAAGCGGATAAAGTACATCGATGTGAGGTAACACAAGATATTTCAGTGGGGTGTAGTGGAAATGGTTATTGATTTTATCAAAATCAATATAAAGAAGAATTCAGATGACAAGATGACAAAAGATTATCCAATCGAGAAGTACAGAGCATCTCTGAACTTCATCAATATTCTTCAAAGATAAGATAGAGAATGAACTCTTGAGAGGGAGTCGTGTGAAGTCACACAGGGGGGGGAGAAAAGCTTATTTGATGGTGTGAAGGTAAATTTCTACAAAAGACTCACGGTATGTGAGTCAAGGTGGAGATTATTGGTATTTTTGGTGCCTCACATTCATTTAAGAAGACTATGTGATAAGGTGGAGGAGAGATTCCAACAGATTAAGCAGGCAGAACATGCACATAGTTAACCAAGCTTTCAAAAAATGATATGAAGCTTTCAAAAGCTCTGGAGGTAGCTTTCGATAGATTGGTGAAGCTGTCAAAAATCTGAGACAAACCAACTTTTGGGATAAAGATGTCGATAGGCCTTCGATTACCCTATCGACAGCAGCAGCAATCTGGGCATATCCGACTCGAATTCTGATTCTGTTTCAAGTTGAACTCTCATATCGATTTTGACCCAAACTATGGATATTTGGTTTTCTTTTCTTTGGCTATAAATATAAGATTGTTTCATTAGTTTCAATAACCTTGAATCAATCCTTGTATTGAGAGTTTGAGAAATCCTTATGAGAGATCCTTATAAACTCTGTTTTTTATTCTCAAGTAATAAGAATTTCTCCCCCTCTCCCAATAAAATCTTGTGTTCTTAATTTATATTCTTGCTTTTATGATGATCAAGTTATATTACTTGTTATGATAGATTGCTCGGTGTTTACTCTGCTACTCTTATTATTTGATAATGTTTATCACAACAAAGAATGTTACGAGCGTATTGTAGAAAACGAGTTATTCTTCCCCTTAAAATGATTTGCATCACAAAGTTCACTAAAATATGAAATATTCACATAAAAAGTATCTGACATATAATAATAATTTTAATGAATTCATGAATAAATCATAACCATCATTTAAAAAAAAAGAATCATAAAAAAAAAAAAAGAACATTGACATGTTAGGATGATTAGGATTCGACATCTATTGTCCTCAAAGGATTAAAATAAGCTGAATAAGTGTATCTGTTAGACAACACTTGCTCTAATATAGAAACATGAGACATGAGAATCCACTCACAGGAGGCATTTTAACATAGAGCATACAACAGTGGCCAAATAAGTACAAAAGAAATATATCTCATTTATTATTACCAGCAGTAGCTTGTTACGATGATCTAAAAGCCGTACCGAAGTTGAACTCCAGTGCTTTGTCCATGAAATTGTCCTACTTGTTCTTTTAATTTTTCAATTTTTTTGGTTATTATTTTGATGGGAGTCGGCAACTCAAATCAGTATCATTGTCATCACGTGAAGGGAAGCCCTTTTTTCTTCGAATATTTACATCTTTTTTAATTATAAACAAGTACGAGTTCGCTTTGACAGAATCATTTGAAGGGACTTGATTGTGCTCCTCGCCGTTCATTCCTTGAATTCATGTGCAATCGTACGGCAACAAAGCCAAAGGGCACATAGTTGCTGGCCAGCTGCATAGATCTAACTTTCATTTTATTTTACATTTATTTTTGAGAGAAAATTTCTTTTTCTTTTACATTCGTAATTTTAGTCTTCTTTAGAGCTTGTTTGTTTGCTTTTATGTTGGGGGAGAGAGTTGAGAAAAATACGGGCCTTGCTGTTAGATTTTCTAAGCAAAACACAAAATTTATTTATTGATACAGTCTGAGAAAACGAAAAATATTGACGGGACCCGTAAAAAACAACACTTCCCCCCCCCTCCGTAGATTTCCACTCAAAATTGTTGAAATTGAGCTGAAAATCTAAACACAATGGGGCCCACGTGTTGGCTTTTCTTTAAAAAAGTGAAGAACACTGGTAATTGTCAATTTTCACAAACATTTTCATGAGTCAAACACGCCCTTAGGTACAACTTGCGCATCAATGCCTAAACTCTTTAATGTGAAATTTTGACGTTCATGCTCCTCTCCAAATCTTAGAAATTTGCAAATATTAGATGTCTTTTTAATGAACAAAGACCGCAGTCCAATTTTGAGTCGGGGCTGTTTGATTAGGAGTGAAAGTGAGAAAGTGAAGAAGTAGTAATAGTTCCCTTTAGAACTTGAGAATTTGTTAGTAAGTTTTCTGGTAATTTGATGTTATTAAGAAGTGCAGTTTGAAAAATTATATTTTTTTAGGTGTTTGGATGATAATGTAAAAGTAGAAGTGAAAAAGTTGGCAACAAAGTTGACCGCAAAATAATATTAAAATAAAAATTAATTAAGAAAAAAATTAGATTGTTATTAGAATGTAAGTTAGATTTACATGACCATAAAATTAACTGTTTTGACCTATAACTTATTACAAATCAAATTTACATGAGCACAAAATTAACTGTAGCACTCTAAAAGTAGGAAAATGATTGTATAAAAGAGAGGTGTAAAAAGAAAAGAGAAAAGGTAAGGGATTTCTCAATTTTTTTTTCCAGTGTTTAGATGGACAATGAAAGTGAGAAACGAGGCCTCCCACTTCCTCATTTCCCTATGCGTCCAAACAACCCTTTTTTTTCATTTCTTTTCCTTTTTTTAAAGAAAAATTATAAGTAGATTATATTTAGCCTCTAAAACCAAGTATGGTACATACGAAAATTCATAAAAGACTAGATATGTTCTTCATCGTCTACAAACTATTCAAACATGACAAAGAAACAACAAATATCAAGTCATGAATAAGGATGTTACCTAAAAAAATGCTTCAATTTCTGGACGAAATCAGATTTTAATGGTTTAAATATGTATCATGTTAATTATTTTGCAATCCTCAATAAAGATTGGTCTATGCTTAGCTAACATGTTAATTATGTAAAGATGCATATATTTGTCGTGCAATTTGAATGGTGATTGCAATACTACTGCTCCATGGATCAATGATATGTCTCCTCACTGAATTAGAGGCTAACTAAAGGCTTTTTTTTTTAGCCCCTCATTCTCCCTCAAAAATTTAAAGGAGTGGTTTATATGCCAGTATTTTTTTTTTTGTCAAGAAAATGAGGCTGGCAAAAAAAAACAATCTCCCTGCATTCTATTAATTAGTTTAATGAAACATGTTGTGGTTACATCCATTCTGTCTCACTGGCTTCAACCATGCATACTTTATAGGCTCAAGGCAAAAGTTTTTTTTTCTGGCATTTTTCATATCTTCCAGAGGTTGCTGATTAACAATTATTTAGCAGCTTGAGATAAGTTAAATTTGTAGTTTTTAATTTACTCATTTAGCATATTGATATTATGGACTGGGAGAACACACTAAAGTGCATCATTATGAAGTCTCAATCTGTTTTGATAATTGCTAATTTTATCATACACATATATAAGCACATGCATTGTCAGAAATCCCAGTGTCTAGTCCAGGTCACAGTCTCTCTTTAGAAAAAGAATTTCACTCTTAAGTATATCGAGATAGAGTTGCGTTGTTCCAGAAAGAATCGAGGCTGAATCCATTCCACTCAAATACTGTTGCTACTACGACAACAACCTCACAGAGAAATCCCTGAATCTCCCAAGCACGAAGAACAATCTCCCAAAACAGCACAAATATCACAAACAGAGAAAGCACATGCAAACAACGATTTAACGAGGTTAGGCCTCAATGCCTACGTTCGCGGAGCAATGAAAGGGGGAGGGTTTTATTGGTTTCAACCAATCAATACAACTTACAGCAATGGGGATCGGGAGAGTTCTGCCTCTGCTCTACTCTCCTCCTTGATTGCACACAAAACCCTTCCCAAAGATACAAACCCTAGAAAATACAACAACCCTTTAAATAGGGTTCAAAATAACCCTTCCCGAAAAACAGCAGACCCGACTGTCGGTCGACCGACCCCATGTGCCGGTCGACCGGGCAGTCGACCGGGCGCCCAACAGAGAGTTGGGTCACTTCAGTCGGTCGACCGCTCGGTCGACTGCTCCCTTCCTGTGGTCGACCGGTCCGGTCGATCGCCATCCCTCTGTGCACGTTGTGCACGTTTGTGCACCACGGTCGACTGGGCCGGTCGACCGTGCGCCTGCTTCTGCCGACGGTCGACTGCCCGATCGACCGTGCTCCTGCTGGAAGTACTGTTCTGCTGCTGTTTTGCTGCTGCTGAATTCTGGATTTTTTCCTTCTTCAGTCGACTTCCTCGACTTCTCTTCTTCGTCGACTCTTCGACGAACTCCTCCCCCAACATTCTCCACCTCGGTGAAGATTTTTTCAAAATCTGAGCCGATCTCCAACATACCCCAGTCTATCACCTGGCGAAATCGACACACAATCTCGGCGAAATCGACACACGATCTCGGCTTGCGCGCATCGGACGAAATCGACACACGATCTCAGCGAAATCGACACACGATCTCGGCTTGAAATCTTTAGCTCAGCTATCCACTGGAAAGCACCACACATGCCTTTCCTACACTTCACCTTAGGAGAACTTCCATACATGCCGATCACCAACATGGCTTCTACTTCGCAACTTCACGACCTCATGAAGACTTCCTCACGAGCCAACACTGACTCTCCAACTGACTAGCTCTATCTAGTCTACTTGTCTTCCACTGACGGTCCACCAAGTCTATGTAGAGCAAACCAAACATCATCGGTTTCAACTGGATGCACACCACTCCTTATGCAAGCTCAACATCTTCTCACCAGAAGATCAACTTGTTCATCGAGATCACAACACCTCACCATCACGTGAAGTCCAACTGGCCCAACGCTTCAACTCTACGTGAAACCTCTCCACCTCTACGTGAAGATCCATCGGCCACAACTCTTCACCTCTAAGTGAAGTTCCAACTGGCCACAACGCTTCACCTCTACGTGAAACCTCTCCACCTCTACGTGAAGTTCCATCGGCCACAACTCTTCACCTCTACGTGAAGTTCCAAACTACTTCTCGAGAACCCAAATAGCTTCATACGGGTTGCACCACCAACTGGCTGCGCCTTTACGGCTGCCTACGTACCTTTGCCCAAAGGATCAAGCCAACCGTAGTTCATTGAAAATGAGCTTCATCAAGCTCGAACACTGGTACCTGTATTTGCAGCAGCGGACCTGTCAGACTGAGTCATATGAACCTCCTCACCACCATCATGGAGAACAACGGCCTTCAACTTCAGCTTGTCGCGATCACAAGCTTGAGATTCATGCTTCTTTACCCACAAGCGTGGTTTTACCTTGGTTCCAATGGCTGCAAACAACTCGACATCCTCAGCAATATCTTCAACCTGTTCAGCATCAACCTGGCTTTATGATCTCCACCCGGTGTCACATCCGGTGAAGTCTCCTCCAATGCCGAACCAACTGGAGATGATGGAGTAGCATCAACCTCCACCCGCTGCGATGCAACCTTGGTCTTCGTCCTCTTCACCTGCTGAGAGACGGTGGACTTCAACGCTGAAGTCTCTCCAAAAGTGACATTCCTGCTCATCACGATCTTCTTATCTTCGGGGTCCCACAACCTGTAGCTGTTTCTCTTGACGCCCAAATAGACAAACCTCTTTACTCGCGGATTCACCTTGTCATTCTTGGCACTGAAGTAGGCCGGACTTCCAAACTCCCGCAGCACACCATGATCTTGAGCAGCTTTCCCAGACCAAATTTTCAATGGAGCTTTACCTCCTATCGCAGTCGATCTGTTCATGAGATGGCTAGCATACTCAGTCGCCTCAGGCCAAAACGACCTGTCTAATCCTGCATTAGACAACAACCGCCGAACCTCCTCCAGCAAGGAACGGACTACATCTTTAGCCAACCCATCTGTACCTGTCGTGAAGTGAGTAGCAATACCTGTGTTCTGGCCAAATCGTAGGAATTGATTCATATCCTTTCCAACATTACCAATCTTTAGCTCCTTGATCTTCCTACCTATCTGCCTCTCCATTCTTCCTCTCCACTTCACCAACACATTTAGGGCTTCACCCCTTTGTCTCATGGGATATATCCAAACCTGCCTAGATGAACCATCAACAAAAGAAACAAAGTACATGTGACCTCCAAGCGATGCCGTCTTAGCAGGTCCCCATACGCTCATGTGAACACAATCAAGAAGACCTTCATTGCAGTGAGTACTGGTGCTGAATCTCACCTTCTTCTTGTCCAGAACGCTGTGTCCACCTTTCAACTTGCAGGTAGCAGCACCTTCCAGCGATTCCATCTTTGCAGGAGCTCGCAAAGACTTTTCTTCTTCCTGTCCGACCTTTCTTCGCCAGACCTCTGGGCCACCATCATCTGAGGAACTCGAAGTCTCCACCTGATCTGTAATTGTACTACCCTTCAAGTAGTAGAGATTGCCTCGGCGGACGCCCTTCATCACCACCATCGAGCCCTTATTCATTCTGAGATCACCATCTCGAACAGATATCACCATGCCCGATGCTTCCAAAGTTCCCACGGAGATTAGATTTCTCTTCAACTGAGGTACATACCTCACTCCCTTCAGCTCCCTTACCATCCCATCAAACTCCTGATTCGGATTGTACCTACACCCTCCATGCTACATGAGTGATCATCTCCCATAACGACCGAACACCCCTCCAGCTTCTCAAAGCTAGAAAACCAACCCCGATTAGGGCATGCATGGTATGTTGTACCTGTATCCAAAATCCACTCATCTTTCCACGAGTTACCAATGATGGGAGAAATGACTGAAAACGAGAAACCTGACGAGTCCGAATCTGATCCATCTGCCTGTGAACTGCTCCTTTGAGTATTCGTCACTTTTGCAAGATTTGTTTCAGCCTTCGACTCCTTCTTCTTTCCCTTGAACTTTGGACAGTCCACTTTCCAGTGCCCTATCTCTCTACAGAAGGCACACTGATTCCTTTTGAGATCCCTGAAACCCGGCCTGGACTTTGATCTTCCTCTTTCTTCCTTACCCTTCCTCGATGAACCCTTGCCTCTTACTTTCAGTGCCTCCGCCGATGAGCTTGACTGAGAAGGATGTCTCTCCTTCTCCTCGTCTCATAACTTGTCAGTGCAGACGACATCTCATGGTAGTCCAACGTCTCCTACCATTGATAAAGGTCAGTGTGAATGTCTCATACTCCTCCTCCGGGAGTGAGTTCAGGAAGATGATCGCCTTGTCCTCCTCTTCTACAATGACATCCACGTTCACCAAGTCTGTAAGAAGCTTCGTGTATCGGTTGATGTGCTCATTCACTGTGCTCCCCTTCTTCATCTGAAATCTGTACAGCTTACTCTTAAGCTGCAGCCTTGACTCAACACTCTTCGTCAGGTATTTCTTCTCAAGGGTTTCCCACAGATGCTTCGCCGACGTCTCATGTTGTGCAAGATATTTTATGTCTTACGATAAACATGAACGAATCAACCCACACGCTGACCTGTTCATCTTTGCCCACTGTTCATCAGTGGTCGTGCTCCTCTTCTTCTCATGTAGGAGAGTATCCTCAAGGTTCGATGCATCAGGGCATCCATAACCTCACATCTCCACATCCCGAAATTATTTGTGCCATTAAACTTGACTACATCAATCCTTGGATGAGGATTCATGGTCTTAACCAAAGCAATTTCTTCTGCCATCTAGATTACTTGATCCTCTATCTATACGGAAAATCAATCAACTGGAAATAGATCACTACTTCGATAAAAATTGGATTTTTACCTTTTCCCTGAAACCCTAGATTGAGTTTCTCACCGGATCTACTCCACTACAGATTCCACGGGCCCTCCATGCGTCCTCCTGAGATCGACCCACGATCCCACGAACACGAATACCTCTGATCTGAGATCAACACACGATCTCCACCGAATCAGATCCCGAGCCCTCCGAATCTCCAGACAAATCCCAAGCGAAACGTGGGAAGCTCTGATACCACTTGTGCTACTACGACAACAACCCCACAGAGGAATCCCTGAATCTCCCAAGCACGAAGAACAATCTCTCAAAACAGCACAAATATCACAAACAAAGAAAGCACATGAAAACAACGATTTAACGAGGTTAGGCCTCAATGCCTACGTCCTCGGGGCAATGAAAGGGGGAGGGTTTTATTGATTTCAACCAATTAATACAACTTACAGCAATGGGGATCGGGAGAGTTCTGCCGCTGCTCTACTCTCCTCCCTGATTGCACACAAAACCCTTCTCAAAGATACAAACCCTAGAAAATACAACAGCCCTTTAAATAGGGTTCAAAATAACCCTACCCGAAAAAACAGCAGACCCGACTGTCGGTCGACGGCCGGTCGACCGACCCCATGCACCGGTCGACCGGGCAGTCGATCGGGCGCCCAATAGAGAGTTAGGTCACTTCAGTCGGTCGACCGCTCGGTCGACCGCTCCCTTCCTGTGGTCGACCGGTCCGGTCGACCGCCATCCTCTGTGCACGTTGTGCACATTTGTGCACCACGATCGACTGGGCCGGTCGACCGTGCGCCTGCTTCTGCCAACGGTCGACCGCCCGGTCGACCGTGCTCCTGCTGGAAGTACTGTTCTGCTGCTGAATTCTGAATTTTTTCCTTCTTCAGTCGACTTCCTCGACTTCTCTTCTTCGTCGACTCTTCGACGACCTCCTCCCCAACAAATACAACCATCTGGCATTCAAATATAAGATCCACTCTGTAAAAGTTGATTTATATTATTCAAATATTTATAAATTAAAATCAAGTATTTTAAAATTTTTTGCTCATACATCAAGTAGAGAAAAAAATGAACGACTTAAATAGCGAGTCAGTTAGTTTAACGATGTAGAACATTTGAAACCTAAAACAATTGATTTGTAAGGGTTTTTAAATATTTAGATCATGATCAAGTGGCCGGATCGAGAATTTGTATGTCTAAAGACATAGATCTAAGCAACTCATTGCTTTCGGCCGTCCAATTTGCGCTGCGTGATATAGATGAACAAAAAATATGCAAAACACTTGATTTGTGAGTTTTAGTTACTTTAAATATTTAGATCAATTTTAAGAGAGTGAATCTTATATTTGAATGTCAAATATTAATATTTGAGTGAAAAAATTCAGACACGAACCCTTCTGAAACTACACAAGTCTATCTCATACATGTCTACTGCCTATAATTAGAGAATATGAAGTGAGCATTTGTGTGCGTGACCGGCGTCTTTTCTTTCCAAAACAAGTAGAGGGTCCAATCTTTTCTGAATGTAATAAAAAATAGATTTTCTGTGCTTTCTCACAAAAATCCTCTAGAATTGCTCTTTTGCGTTGACAAATGAGAAGTAGAGCCACTGTTAATTTTTTTTCCTCTTTTCTTTTGAAACTTAAGCCACGTATTTATCAGTGAGCGAGGCTTGAACATTATCTTTCATGTATTTATGCAAGAAGATCATCAAAGTAACAATCGCTTACACTTGGCAGGACACAGTTGTCTCTTAATGTTCTAGAAATCGCATCACCCCACTAAGATAATTAAAAAATACTTTTAATATGACAGATTAGGAATTGATAAAGAAACTTCAATCAAAATATTAGCATTATCTCCACAAGGAGCAAATCTTACAACTAAAACTAAGCCCCTCTCACAAAAACCCAATCAACTTACAGACATCAAGGTTAATTAACTATATATAATAACTCCTTAACCTGGCAACATCAGAAGTAATCAGCTGAGGCCTGAATATCATCAAAGGTGCAGAGTCAAATTGATCCACCTGAACCTTGAAAAGGACTCCCAAAGGGGATTGATTTCTTTGCTTTTTTTCTATTTGATTGTTTTTTTCCTTTCCTTTTCTTTATTTTTTTTTCTTTTGCCTTTCACATCACTTGGATTTTGGCAATCATAGGAGTTCTCTGTGGGCTTCACTTTGAAAGTAATACAAAGAACCCAAATACCAAAAAGAGGCTGCTTTTAACCCAAAGCCAATGATTCCCACAAGGGTCAACATCTGAATGAGTGCTCAATTTGAATTTATTTTCTTTTCTCCTCTGTCGGCCATGTTGATTGCTTGCTTGTCTCAATAGCCCAAGAGAGTCCCCACACAAAACAATTGCACTGGTGACTTGGTGTTGTGTTGATCATCTATTTAACTTAGAAATTTAAAGTGATCTTACCCTCATCACTATCAGTCAGCACCTCTGTCAGCTTCTTCTCTGAAGCAAGCAAACCTAAGACTGGCACTGCACCAAAAGAAAATTAAAAAAGAAAAAAAAATAGATAAACCACCCTAAGCCTTGATTAGTGAAAGGATTAAATAAAAAGATACACCAAGAGAAATCATTGACTACCCAATTAACACTAGTTAGTGTGCTTCTCTTAGATTATAATAATGATAGTTCATTGACAGGAATGGCATTGAGAGATTGTTTATGTGGTGGGTTGTCAAAATGTTCGAATTTTTTGTGATTCCCAAATCCCACTCAATCAATCAGACCAAATGTTCTCTTGTTAACTTAAATTTCCTCACCTTCTAGTTGATTTGCTAGTCATTGGTGCACGTTGGCATCTAAATTGGAGCAAAAATCAACAGAGAGGAAACAGTAACACCATTCTCATCAGTTGACTTGACACATGGAGGTCATTGAATGATATGAGGGGGAGAGAGAGATTCTTTGCAATCTTGACAAAATCTAAGATTTTAAGGATTTTCACTGACCTACATGAGGGAAACACCTGGTATGATCTTGATCCATTTTCATTAGAAAAGTTTACTTTTAGAAAGTAATTAAGAAGTAAGGCCTAATAGGATCATAGGTAGAGTTATTGCTTGGAGACAGTTATTTATGTTCATATGATTTTTTTTTTTTTTTTTTTGAAGAAATTATGTATGTATTTTTGGCTAAATTACAGATAATATTTATATAGTTGAAATTTTTTCATGTAGTTATCTTTTTGAACTAATCCTACTGAATATCATAGTTGATCAAACCAGATCATGTGATTTTATGTGAAGATCACATAGACTCTTTACAATTTGAATTTCTCAATATATTTCATCCAAGAAATTAATTAATATCCAATTAAGTAAGAGGATTTTGCATAAAAAATGCAAAATAAGATTTTTTTTTTTTTTAATTGTACAGCAAAATCGTTTTGTTGTTGTCTTTGTGCTTTGTACTGTTTTCATTTCATTTCTTGACGAAATGGTTTTTGACCGAGACTTCTCTGACCTCATCCTTTATCCTCAAAAAAAAAAAAAAAAAAGACATCTGGAGAAATTAAAAGTTATGTTTGTGGGGAGAGGGCATAAAAATCTTGTCGATAGAATTTTTTAACTCATCGGAGAAGATAGCTCAGAGATTGGAGTTCAATGGTGTATGGTAGAAGACCAGACGCAGCCAAAGACTGTGGGCCGGTCGATCGACTAGTCAACCGGCCATGTACAGAACGTGCACATGGAGAAACAGGCATAGCAGTCGACCAGCTGGTCGATTGCCCAGACGAGCATCTCAGGAATAGTTTGGAATGGTTGATTGCCTGGTCGTCCGTCCAACAGACAAGTTGTGGCCCTTAACAACTAGCGATCAACCGCCCGGTCGACCGCACAGAGCACAACTTTTGTACTACAGGAGAGCAGTCAATCGCCCCGTCGACCACAGGACGGCTCTGAGCAGTTTCCTGTTTGGATTCTGGATTTGTTTCTGACTCAAATTCAGATCTATTAGTTTTTTTTCTTCGTGGATTCTCTGGTTATTTAAAGAGGGGCATTATTGTTTTCCATTGAAAATTTAAAAGAGGAAAACTTACAAAAGAGAACCGAGGAACGAAATTACAAGTAATTCTTTACAGAAAGAAAAAAAATTACAAGTAGATCTCTTCTAGGATTTCTGGGGAAGTGTGTTGGTGGGAGTCTAATCATCGCGCGACCACTTTGTCCCGTTGACGATAGGAGCGATCAATCTTTGAATGCTACTGCTTGGGAAATCCTTCTCGCCTGGTTCCGGAGATTGCTTAAGAAAGAAAAAGATCTTAAAGTATTAGCACCCTGAATTGATCCTTATAGGATTAGAGAAGTGACTCTCTGAATTCTTGGAAGTGAGAGAGTAGATCTCTTATTGGCTTAAGCTTTGAAGCCACCAAAGAAACTTATGCTATTCAAAAAGCCTCTTAGACTTGAATTTCTTCAAGCCCCTGAGCCTAACTTACTAGTGGGGTATTTACAGGCTCAATAGGGAGTTATGACTCCCTTGATTGTCTCCTCTTAATGAGGGATCATGGGTGTAACTACCCATTAACTAGGCAATAAGGAGTATTATTCCCTTAATTGTCTCCTCTTAATGAGGGATCATGGGTATAACTACCCATTAACTCTTCCAACTAACTTAGTGGGGCGGTTACTTTCCTCATACGAAGCTAGCCTCTTCAGGCAATGCTAAAATTAGCTTCACGCTAAGCTGTAAGTTAGCTCCCTGGAGCTATGAAAAGTTTCATGCGAAGCTATCAAGAAAACTTCAGGCGAAGCTAGAATTAACTTCAGGCAAAACTATAAGTTAGCTCTCTGAAGTTATGAAAAGCTTCATGCGAAGCTATCAAGAAAGCTTCAGGCGAAGCTATAATAGCTTCAGGCGAAGTTAGAATTAGCTTCAGGCGAAGCTGTAAGTTATCTCTCTTGAGCTATGAAAAGCTTCATGCGAAGCTATTAAGAAAGCTTGAGGTGAAACTATAATTAGCTTCAGATGAAGCTGTAAGTTAGCTCTCTGTGGAGCTATAAAAAGCTTCGTGCGAAGCTATCAAGAAAGATTCAGGTGAAACTAAATTAGCTTCAGGTGAAGCTATAAGTTAGCTCTCTGGAGCTATGAAAAACTACATGCGAAGCTATCAAGAAAGATTCAGGCGAAGCTAGAATTAGCTTCAGGCGAAACTATAAGTTAGCTCTCTGGAGCTATGAAAATCTTCATGTGAAGCTATCAAGAAAGCTTCAGGCGAAGCTATAATTAGCTTCAGGCGAAGCTAAAATTAGCTTCAGGCGAAGCTGTAAGTTAGCTCTCTGAAGTTATGAAAAGCTTCATGCGAAACTATCAAAAAAGCTTCAGGCGAAATTAGAATTAGCTTCATGTGAAGCTATAAGTTAGCTCTCTAGAGCTATGAAAAGCTTCATGCGAAACTATCAAGAAAGCTTGAGGCGAAACTATAATTAGCTTCAGGCGAAGTTAGAATTAGCTTCAGATGAAGCTGCAAGTTAGCTTTCTGGAGTTATAAAAAGCTTCATGCAAAGCTATTAAGAAAACTTTGATGAAGTTATAAGTTAGCTCTCTATTGAGAGCTTCAAGAAAAAACTAGACAAACTTAGCTCTCAGGCGAGGCTATCCCCTTGGGCTCATGCGATGCTAAGTGTTGAGCTAACTCAGCATCTTAGGCCTGCTTAGGTCTCTTCGAAGGCAGCATTGGTTTACTGTCTGCTTCATTGGATTAGTAGAGTCCAAATCGCTGATTTGTCCCTCAGGGATGGGCAGAAACTGGTCGTCGGCTTGTCTGCGACTTGTCTTTTATAAATGTCGACAAGTTAGACATCGTTCAGACCGGTTGAAAAGCTATCTGAGAGTTTGTCTTTTTTGAGTTGTCAACAATTATCCCGATTGATTGTATCATGTAATTGTTGATCAATAAGATCTCTCTCCCCTACTGCCTGAGGACGTAGGCAATTGCTGGAGCTCGATAATTTTGTGTGTTCTCGTTATTTCCCTCTTTGCTTGTTTGTTCATGCAATTGGTGACTACTCTCTGGTGTGCGATAATCCTCTGGTGTGTTCCCCAACAAGTGGTATCAGAGCTTTTCGAGTTTCAACGATTGTATTTGTTCAGGTGAAGTAAATCGCTTTGGAGACTATCTACAGTTTCGTTTAGAGGTAAAGATCTGATCTTTTCTATTTGGATTTGTTTTCACTAATTATTTTCCGCATTGGTTTGAGGAATCTACTGAGGAGATGGCCGGAGATAGTCAATTCGCGATGAAATATGTGAATTATCATCCGCAAAGATTGATGTGGTAAACTTTGATAGCACGAACAATTTTGGGATGTGAAAGTGTGAGGTGATGGATGCATTGACAATATCAAACCTCGAAGAAGCTCAACGTTTGAAAAAAAAGCCGAAAGAGACACCCGAAAAGGACAGGGACAAGATAAACAGGATAGCGTATGGCATCATAAGATCTTGTTTAATACAAGATATAAAGTACAATGTGATGAACAAGACTTCCGTAAGGAAAAAATGGGAGATCCTAAAGAGCAAGTACTTGACAAAGCGCATTGAAAATCGCTTACACCTGAAGAGGAGGATTTATTGCTTCCAATCGAAGAAAAGAATCTCAATCGAGAAACACATAAATGATTACATAAAGCTTCTTGCAGACTTAACCAACGTGGATGTGGTGACCGAAGAGGAGGATAATGCGTTGATTATGTTGAGCTCTTCCTGACGAGGACTACGAGACCTTCATCTTCACTATAATCAACGGTAAATAATCCCTTAATTATCATGTAGTTTCTTCTGCTATTGTTAATCATGAATTGTAAAGGAAGGACAAAAAAACTTTCAAGAGTACATCAACAAAAGTATTAACGATAACAAACAAAAGTTCCAATCGAAAGGGCAAAGATGATCGTGATAGATCAAAATTTAACCCGATTTCAGAGATCTGAAGAATAAGCAATGTGCATTCTGCAAAAAGTTAGAGCATTGAAAGATTGATTGTCCAAGGATCAAAGATAAGAAGAATAAGTCAAAAATCGAGGCAAATCTTGCACAGGTGATCAGAACCCAATCAGGTAGTACTTCACAAGCAGGTAGATCAGGCTCAGACTCAATGGTATTCTCGATCTCAATTACTACTACTATTTGTTACTCAGGTGATTCTGAGTGGATGTTAGATACAGAAGATACCTATCATATATGTCCCAATAGGGATCGGTTTTCTAGCTTCGAGAACCTAGATAATTGTTCCGTTGTCATGAGTAATGATCGTCCGTGTAACATGAAAGAGATAAGTACGGTCCTTATCAAGATGTTTGATGGAATAGTGTGGAACTTAAGAAAGTGAGGTATATACTTCAATTGAAAAGAAATCTTATCTCTATTGGTGCCTTGAAAGTATTGGGTTTTCAATATCTATTAGAGACGGTGTTCTCAAGATTACTGGAGGCTCGATAGTTCTTTTGAAGGGCATCCGACGCAATAACTTATACTACTTGAAAGGTAGTAAGGTTACAGGCCAAGTGGCGACTTCTATCAATTCAGATGGTGATTGAGACACATGAGGCTCAGACATATAGGTAAAAATCTTTGCATGCTTTAGCAAAGCAAGGTTTGTTGCAAGGTGCCAAAGCCTGCAAGTTGAAATTTTTTGGACATTGCGTCACCGAGAAGAAGATCAAGGTGAAATTCGACATCACAACTTATTGTACCGAGGGGATCTTGATTATATTCACACAGATGTTTGGGGACCTACTAGATGACATTTTAGAGAAAATCACTAGAAAATCACTACTTTGTATTTTTTTTAGATGATTACTCAATGCGATGTTGGGTATATACCATGAAACACAAAGGAGAAATCCTGGAGTTGTTTGTAGAGCAAAAAAAGAAATATGGAGAAGAATACGGAAAGGAAAATCAAAGTACTTCGATTAGACAATGATGGGGAGTATACCAGTGATCTTTTTCTAGAGTAATGTCACGATGAAGAGAAATACCGCAACAAAACGGGGTGGCCGAAAGGGTGAACAGAACCTTACTGGAGAAGGTTCGTTGCATGTTATCAAACGTCAGTATATCGAATTTTTTTTGGGCTGAGGCATTAGCGTATGCATGCTTGCCATCTTGTTAACAAGTTGCACTCGTCTGCGATAGGAGGTAAAACTCTTTTGGAAGTTTGGTTGGAAAAAGTTGTTCAGGATTATGACTCGCTTCGGCTATTTGGTTATCCGGCTATTATCATGTCAATGAAGACAAGTGGATTCGAAAGTGAGAAAAAAAGTGTTTGTTGGATTCAAGAAAGACGTTAAAGGCTACAAAATTTGAGATCCAAAGGACAAGAAGTTCAACTTGAGTAGGGATATCACATTTAACGAGGCTTCAATGGTGAAACCTATAGACTCTTAGCAGGTGGGGAGTAAGAAGGCTAGCAAGATATCACAACAGGTGAAGAGTGATGCTATCACAACAGGTGAAGAGTGATGCTACTCCACCACCTCCAGATAAAACAATATCATTTGAGATCACACCTCAGGTGACACAGGATGGTGACCATGTAACCAATTATGATGCTGAGGATCAAGGACAAGCTATGGGTGATGTCTAAGAATACATTGCAGTTGAAAAATCCCGAAAAAATTCACGTAAGCCTAGTTGGCTCATTACTAACATGATAGTGGTCTATGTTCTTCCAGCTTTGAAGAGGCGATCTTGTCAACATATAAGAAAGCTAAAATCAGTTTAAAGTGTAAAATGTGGAAGGATGTCATAATGAAAGAGATGAATTCTCTATACCAAAATGACACTTGGGAACTATTAGAGTTATCCAAAGAAAAAGAAAGAAGGCGACCGGTTGTAAGTGGGAATTTGCAAAGAGACAAGAATCTCTCGATGGTGATATTGTACGATACAAAGCTAGATTGACAGCTAAAGGCTATACACGCAGCGAGAAGGCATTAACTACAATGAGATATTCTCACCAATTATGAAGCACTCATCTATTCGAATTTTGTTGGCACTGGTGGCATATGGCATAGTATGAGTTGGAGCTTGATCAGCTCCACGTGATGACCGCCTTTCTCCATGGCGATCTTGAAAAGGAGATCTAGATGTCTCAGCCTACTAGATTCAAGACTGCAAGAAAGGAGGATACGATATGTAAGTTGAAGAAATCACTTTATGGATTAAAGCAATCAACAAGGCACTAGTATAAGCTTTTTGACAGTTTCATAAGAGGTAAGAGGTACACATGATGCTATTACGATCAGTGTGTGCATTACAATAAGCTACCGGGTGGAGAGTACATCTATCTATTATTATAAGTGGACGATATGCTCATCGCTTCTAAGAGCAAATCTGTAATTAATAAACTGAAGAAAGACTTTTCTTCTGAATTTGATATGAAAGATCGAGGTGAAGCGAAGAAGATTTTAGGCATAGAGATTGAGTGAGACTAAAAAGGTGGCAAGGTTAGCTTGACGCAAAAGGGGTATTTGAAGAAGGTACTTCAGAAATTCAATACCAACGATGATACAAAGTCTGTAAGTACATCATTGGTCCCTCATTTCAAGTTAAAAGCTATTATGTCTCCTAATTCTATTGAAGAGCGTGAGTACATGACTCACGTACCATATGCTAGCGCGATTGTTAGTTTAATATATGCAATTATGTGTACAAGGCCCGACTTGTCACAAGTTATCTCAATGGTTAGCAGATACATGCACGATGCTGACAGGAGTCATTGGGAGACAGTAAAGTGGAGTCTACAATACATAAAAGGTACCAAAGATGTTGGCTTGGTGTTCGAGAAGGATTCTACAGGTAAGAAGGAGTGTATCAAATAGGTTGATTCCGACTACGTAGATCTCGACAAATGTTGGTTTACAACGAGATATGTGTTTACATTGGCCTAAGCACCGGTGTGCTTGCGTTCTATTCTACAGTCTACTGTCCCATTGTCTACTAAGAGGCCGAGTATATGGCCATGACAGAGGTTATGAAGAAGGCAATTTGACTTCAAGAGTTGCTTGACGACTTGAGGATTAATCATGATCTTTGAAAATCAATTGTGATAGTATGAGTGTTATCTATTTGGCAAATAACTAAGTGTATCATGCAAGGACAAAATGTATTGACGTCAGGTTTCACTTTGTTCAGGAGATTCTTGAGGAGAGTGACATCGAGTTACGAAAGATTCACACGAAGGAGAATGTCGCTGATATGTTTATCAAGGTTATTTCAGGAGTGAAGTTTGCACATTGCAAGGAGTTACTCCATATATTTCCAATCGTTTGAGTTCGGTGAAGCTCGTTTAGATGAATTACAGATTGTTTGATCTCCTGAGCAGTGGGTATATAAGCAATCACATTGGTGCAACCCGATTGAGTCAATATGGTGCTATGTTTTGTTCAATTCAGATTTGAGAAATCTTCACCGAGGTGGAGAATTATGGGGAGAGGGTGTATAAATCTTGTTGATAGAGTTTTTAACTCATAGGAGAAGATAGCACAGAGATCAGAGTTTAACGGTGTATGGTAAAAGACCAGACACAGCCGAAAATAGTAGGTCGGTCGACCAATTATGCACAGAACATGCACATAGAGAAACAGACATAGCGGTCGACCGCCGGTCGACCGCCCAGAGGAACATCTCAGGAACAGGTTGGAATGGTCGGTCGCCTGTTAAGCCAGACCATCAATTTCGGAACCACTGGTTTTCAGTTTCGGGGTCGGAAGAACCGCAATCAGATCGCCGGCGGTGGGTTTTGATTAAACATGATACATAGTATTTTTTTTAACTAAATATTTGCGAAGTCTTGAGTGGTGTAGTTGGTCATCACTCTAATCTTACTCATTAGAGGTCTTGGGTTCGAATCCGGGCTCACATTATTTATTTTTTTTCAGATTTCCTCTCCAATTCCCCAAGCGGGCCAGTGGACCAATAAAAAAAATTAGTTCTGAGCCGGAGCCGGAACCGGAACCGAACTGGCCGAGGCACTTGTTCCAATTCGGTTTGGAACCGAGACAAACTGGTTCCGGTTTTGATTTTTCCGACCAGGTCCGGTTCCAACAGGAGGTTCGAACTGAACCATGGTCGGCTCTACCGCCCAATCGACCATCCAGAAGGCAAGTTGTGGCTCTCCACAACTAGCAGTCGACGGCCCGATCGACCGCATAGAGCACAACTTTTGTACTATAGGAGCGCAGTCGACCGCCCGATCGACCGCAAGACGATTCTGAGCAGTCTTATTTAGATTTTGGATTTGTTTCTGATCTAAATTCAGATCCGTTGGTTTCCTTTTTCGTGGATTATCTGACTATCGAGGGGTATTGTCCCCATTGATTGTATCCTGTAATTGTTGATTAAAAAGATCTCTCTCCCCTTTTGCCCCGAAAAAGTAGGCAGTAGTCAGACCTCGTTAAATTTGTGCGTTCTTGTTTTCTTCTTCTTTACTTGTTTGTTCGTATAATTGGTGACTATTCTCCGATGTGTGATAATCGTCTAATGAGTTTTTTCCAATAATGTAATCACCAAGTAATATAGATTGTATCAAGCCATGACTTATTCTTCACAAAAAATTGGTTTCCTGCGCCGCGGGGGGTAAAGTCTTTTTACATTGATCTGCAAAATTCTTAATTGATCACCAACAATTTCTTTATAATATTATTAACTATTAATCTGTTGCTTTCAAACTGGGTATCCACAATATTTTCTTTCTACAGAGTATGGACAAGATCACTATAAGCTACAGCTGCGCTTTCCTTTTCATTTAAAAGTATTTAATTTATACACACAAAAGACTGATTCAGATAAGAAAGAATCCACACAATAAACTCATTCCCTGTTCACACACCAAATTAAACATAGAGAAATCTCTCTCTCTCTCTCTCTCTCTCCCCTCTCCAGGAACAATATTCCAGCAGCTTCGTTACTGATAAGCTTGTGAGGGGCATTTGAATGGGCATGGGGAAGAAGAGAAGAGAAGGAGAAAGCGACACAAATGGTGTTTTTTTTTGGAAGCATACCAAACTCTGGCTTAATCATAAAAATACACATAAAATCAAAATATAGGTTGGTTTCCTTTCACCAAGCAGCAGCAATTGGGAGCACCTCATGCTTACGCAAACAATTGCTAATAAAAAGTAATTTATAAGTAATCAAATTCTTATAACATAGTAAACAGGTAATTAATTAACTAGTGTGTGCGCGCGCGGGGGGGGGGGGGGTGTTAACAATAACAAGTAGTACAGATCGGGGGCAATGGCCACAGTTACAGTACTGCAAGAATGAAATTAAAGAGAAGAATGTTGGAAAATAATGTATGAAATACTGCTAATCTAATAAATTAAACTTCCAAGAAGGAAGGAACTTCTCTATGTTGATCGAGGCGTGCGGGAGTACTGTCCTTAATAGTAAATCGCGCCCCTCTGAGAGAGTATCTCGGTGCAGCAGGTTGATGGCGGCCTACCCTCCAGGATTCAACGATCGCTAGCCCTTCAAGCGTGCACTCGCAATGCACAGGCCCTCGAACAGCTCGGTTTTGTTTCCTCCAGAGATGCAGGGAAGAACTGAAGAGTCTAAAGAAATTCAGAGGAAGAGGAAGATGGTTGAGTTCTGTTTTTGAGCGCTGGGAATAGATCCTTTATAAAGAGAGTTTATCATCATTAGAAAATCTTTGGGAAGAGAACGTAATCTTTGGACACAGAACCAATCTTTCCTTGTGCAGAGAAAAAAATTGTCTTGGAAAGTGTCACTGCAATGACAGGACAGGATATGAAAAAATACGAATCTCAACAGCTATCTCTGACCCAAATATTATGACAGGATTTGAAAAGATTTTATTTTAATTTTAAATCAAAAAATAAAATTGGCAAAACTTAGCCTATTCGGGCACACCCGCGAGGCTCTGAAACCCAGATTTACACCCCCCTGTGCGTGCGATGCGGGCGCACATGCGCATTAAGGTTTTCTGCATCCGGTAACCCAATTCCCTTCACTGGGCCTTAATAGGCTTGTGTGCGCGCAAGCACCCCCTGGTTTCTAGCCCACACAACCCATCATGAAAGAGACTCCATATATAAACACTAAAGAGTTTTTCCTATCCAATGTGGGACTAAAAGAACTTGGCTTAATTTTAAAATACTCTCAAAATACTAACAATCCCCAACTATTTAAAATTAAAAGGAAGGATAATAAGAACGAGAGAGAAGAGGAGGAAACATAAGAACTCAATGCATCAATAATGGTGACTATGGTCAATGAACCACTATAGGATATGTAGGTGTGTCCCACAGGAAGTTGGTGAAACATAAAGTTTCTATGAACCAATCTTCCTAATTATGGATCATTGACCTACAACCCACATATCATTCATAGAACCGAGCTGTTCAAAAGGGTTGGCGCGAATCGGCCATGCGCCCTACCTGGATATTCATGAGCGCTCTAGAGAATACGTCTACATTCTCATAGGAAGCGGCCCCACTTCTACACTCATATAGGTGGATCCATCAAGTGTGCATTGCAATTAAATACACCACCCAATAAGGGCTATGGTAATCCATTAAGAGCTAATGCTCATCCTTAGCACATTGCAATTTGCACTATCTACATCATAGGAAGAGACTTCTCAATAATAAAATAACGATAGTGCATCTCCAAGTCAACAAATGATTTGTTATTACCCATATGACCCACTTCATGAGTTCATCAATCATATAGGTTGTGTTACTATCATTTTTGACTCTTTATTATAGACATGAGTCCCATTCCCCTCGATGTATTCTCCACTAGTTTTCTCCCTAGTGATTTGGTAAATGGATTGCTTATATTAAGCTCTGACCTCACAAAGTCAAGAGATATGATCCCATCATCTAGCAGCTGCTTTACAATTTTATGCCTTAGGCGTATATGCCTACTCTTTCCATTGTATATTTTATTCTTAGCTCTAGCAATAGTAGCTTGGTTATCACAATGAATAGACACAGACGGAGCTGGTCTCTTCCAAATTGGTATATCAATCAAAAGATTCCTGAGCCACTCAGCTTCAGTACCTGCCTTCTCTAAGGCAACAAACTCAGACTCCATAGTGGAGCGAGCTGTGACGGTTTGCTTGGATGATTTTCAAGACACCGCACCCCACCAAGTGTGATCACATATCCACTTGTGGACTTTAACTCATCAGAATCAGAGATCCAGTTAGCATCTGAGTATCCCTCTAAAACAGAAGGAAAGCCACAATTTGTCAAAGTATAATTAATAGTTCCTTTCAGATACTTTAGCACTCGATACAATGATGTCCAATGGTCCTTATTAGGACAGTGAGTGTAACGACTAAGTCGTCTCACGGCATAAGTAATGTCAGGTCGTGTATAGTTCATCAAGTGCATTAAACTACCAATAATTTGTGCATACTCAGATTGTGACACACTTTCTTTTTTGCTCTTTCTTAAGTGAATGCTACCATCATAAGGTGTGGAAACAGGAGTGCAGTTAAAATGATCAAATCTCTTCAACATTCTTTCTATATAGTGTCCTTGTGAAAGCATGATCTGATCAGAATCTCTAGTTATTTAATTCCTAAGATTACATCAACTTCACCCATGTCTTTCATATCAAAATTAGAAGACAAAAATAATTTTGTGTCATTTACAATTTCTAAGTTTGTACCAAATATAAGCATATCATCAACATATAAACATATGATAACACCAGCATTATCCTCAAATTTAGTATAGATACATTTATCAGCATCATTAATCTGATAACCATTGGAAACAAGACACTATCAAATTTATCATGCTATTGTTTGGGTGCTTATTTTAAACCATATAAAGATTTTACAAATTTGCAGACTTTGTGTTCATTTCCTGTTGTCAGACAACCTTCAGGTTGGTCCATATATATTTCTTCTTCAGTTCTCCATTTAAGAATGCAGTTTTAACATCCATTTGATGTATCACAAGCTTATGAATAGAAGCTAAAGCAAACAACACTCTAATAGATGCAATTCTAATCACAGGAGCAAATGTATCAAAATAATCAAAGTCTTTCTTTTGAGTGTATCCTTTAGCAACCAATCTAGTTTTAAATTTATCCAAAGACCCATCAGGTTTCAGTTTTCTTTTAAATATCCATTTGCAATCAATTGGCTTTGCACTTGGTGGCAAATCAACAAGTTTCCAAGTGTGATTTGATAATATGAATTCTAATTCATTATTAATAGCCTCTTTCTAGAATGGAGCATCCGGAGAAGAGATCGCCTCTTTATAAGTGAGAGGGTCATCACCAACAAGAAATGTTAAGAAATCTTTATCAAAGTCAGTTTCTTTTCTAACTCTTTTACTTCTCCTTAGTTCAATCTGTTCATTATCATCAGATTCTTGTGCATGACTAGATGATGAAGCATGAGAAGGTTTATCAACATGAGTTTTTAATGGAAAAATATGCTCAAAGAATTCTGCATTTTTAGTTTCAACAATAGTGTTAATCTCCATAACATTATTATCACTTCTAGTCACAAGAAACCTATACGAAGCACTATGATGTGCATAGCCTATAAACATGCAGTCAAAAGTTTTGGTCCTAGTTTCTTTCTTTTGGGTTCAGGTAGAAGAACCTTAGTTAGGCACCCTCACACTTTCAAATAGTTTAAATTTGGTGCATGACCTTTCTAGATTTCATATGGAGTTATACCAGTTTTCTTATAGGGTATTCTATTTTGAATATGACAAGCAGAGAGTAAAGCCTCCCCCCACAGATTCAGAGGTGCACCAGAACTTATAAGCATAGCATTCATCATATTTTTGAGTGTTCTATTTTTCCTTTCAGCAACACCATTAGATTCAGGTGAATATGGAGGGGTAGTCTCATGAATTATGCCATGTTGTTCACAAAATTCATTAAATTGTTTAAGTTCATATTCACCACCTCTATCCGATCTCAATCTCTTGATTTTCTTATTTAGTTGATTTTCAACTTCTAATTTATATTTCAGAAACATTTCAAAGGCTTCATCTTTAGATCTTAACAGATAGACTATTGTATATTTAGAACAGTCATCAATGAAGGTGATATAGAATCTTTTACCACCTCTACTTAAGTTATTTTTAAGGTCACCAAGATCACTTTGAATAAGCTCAAGCAATTCAGATTCTCTTTGTACACTTTTACATGATTTCTTAGTGGATTTAGATTCAACACATATTTCACATTTGTCATGATCAGATATAGTTACATTATGTAAGAGACCTATATCTTTCATTTTCTTAACGTAAGAAAAACTAACATGTCCTAACCTACCATGCCAAAAATCACAAGAGTCAATCATGTAAGCAGAAGAAGTAGATGCATTTTCATTCATGATTTCAAGTACATTCAGCATAAATAACCCTGACTACAGTACCTTTACCAATAAATTGTCCATTCCTAGTCATTACAATTTTATCAGATTCAAAGCAGACCTTAACTCCAGCTTTTCCAAGAAGGGAAACAGAAATGAGGTTCCAACGAATCTCAGGAACATGAAGCACATCTGTAAGAGAAAAGATCTTCCCTGAAGTGAGCTTGAGAAGCATTCCCTTACCCACAACGGGTGAGGCCTCGAATCGCCCATGAACACTTGTTCACCATCATCAATAGAGGAGTAAGAAGAGAAAGCTCCTCTGTCGGCACATATATGTCGGGTTGCCCCAGAATCAATCACCCAATTCTTATTATGTGCAACCATGTTTACTTCAGAGATTACAGCAGTAATAATGTCACTCTCAACCAGTTTAACTTGTGGTTTGGATGGAGCCTCACCAGTCTTCAGGAATCTACACTGTGCTGAATAGTATCCGGGTTTGTCACACACAAAACAGTTTCCTTTCTTCTTGAAAGTAGATTTAAGGTTTCTTTTCATCTTAGGGTTCTGATCTGATTTGAAGTTTGGCTTATGAAAATATTTCTTTGATTTAGAAGGCTTGCTTTCAATTAGATTTGCCTTGGAAGTAAGCTCCTGGCCATTTCAGTTTTCTCTCTTTCTTTATTTTTCTCTTCAATTCTAATATGAATTATTACATCTTTAAGGTTCATTTGTTTTCTTTTATGCTTCAATTCTTTCTTGTAATCTTTTCATGAGTCGGGTAGTTTTTCAATTAGGGCTCCAGCAACAAAGGATTCAGGTAGGGTGATATTTTCATTTTTAAGATCATCAATTAGAACATGGTATTCATGAATTTGAGAGGAAATATCTTTTTCATCAGACATGACAAAATTCAGAAAATTTTCAATAGCAAATTTTTGAGTTCCAGCATCTTCAAGAATGTATTTCTTATTAAGACTTTCCCAAATTTCAGTTGCAGTTTTATAAGGACAGTAAACATCAAACAGTGCATTACTAAGTGTACTGAGAATGATGTGTCTACAGATTTTATTGGCCTTTTCCCAGTTTTGCAATTCCTTTTCTTTCTCTGGTTTAGGATCAGTTATAGCAAAGGCATAACCAGTTACATCAAGTGTGGACATAACCTTTTCTTGCCATCTTTTATAGTGGGTTCCATTAAATGGTTCAATCCTAGAGATGTCAGGCAGAGACTTAACATTAGTAGCAGCAAGCATAGCAGTATCCATATCTACCCTTAAGATTTTGGAAAATAATGTATGAAATACTGCTAATCTAATTAAATTAAACTTTCAAGAAGGAAAGAACTTCTCTATGTTGATCGAGGCGTGCGGAGCACTGTCCTTAAGAGTAGATCACGTCCCTCTGAGAGAGTATCTCGGTGCAGCAGGTTGATGGCGGCTTACCCTCCAGGATTCAACGATCGCTGGCCTACAAGCGTGCACTTGCAATGCACAGGCCCTCGAACAGCTCGGTTTTATTTCCTCCAGAGATGCAGGGAAGAACTCAAGAGTCTAAAGAAATTTCAGAGGAAGAGGAAGATGGTTGAGTTCTGTTTTTTAGCGCTGGGAATAAATACTTTATAAAGAGAGTTTATCATCATAGAAAATCTTTGGGAAGAGAACGTAATCTTTGGACACAGAACCAATCTTTCCTTGTGCAGAGAAATAAAATTGCCTTGGAAAGTGTCACTGCAATGACAGGACAGGATATGAAAAATACGAATCTCAACAGCTATCTCTGACCCAAATATTATGACAGGATTTGAAAAGATTTTATTTTAATTTTAAAT
>JAVJIF010025118.1:0-110527 GCA_038442645.1 Agave tequilana | reverse complement strand
TCCGGTCGACCGGGCCCGGAACCAGAGAGCAACGGCTCTCCGCCCGGTCGACCGGGGCAACCCGAGAGTGGGTTACCTTCAGTCGGTCGACCGCCAGAGCCTGCAGACTGGGATTAGTGACTGAAAAAACTTGATTTTTAATTCTTAAATAAATCCTATAAATTCTCTAAAAATCCACAAAAATAAGTTCAGTATAATATATTAATATACAAACTTGTTTGAGTAAAAATCAAACCAAGTTAAAAAAATTTTGAACTCTTTTGTGTTATGGAAATTTTGCCGAAACCAAAAACTGTATTTTCTAAAACTTAGATTTTTTGACTTGAAAATTCGTTTTGTCCAAGACTCGTCCAAATACAAAAACATGATATTTAAAACAACTTTTAAGCATGTGGTATATGGATATAATCCAATATACATGAAAGATATAAATATCAATGTTTTTGATATTAAATCCGAAAATATGTTTTGTTAAAAACACGAAACTCCAAACACATGAATAGGCATATCAAAATAAGTTTGTCTAAGATATGAAGCATACATATATATAGAACAAATCTAATATACATAAAACAATGTAAACTTGTTTTGATTCTATCTATTCATGAAAACCAAGATCGGTTAAACCAAAACCGAAAATCAATAAACATGAAATAAAAACAAGTGTGTGTGTTGTGAACTTGAGCATATCACACTATCTAGTCTTTACAAATGGATCTAAAACAAAATCTAAACTATGTACCGAAGTCTTCTTGACGAACTCTGTCTTCAAGCCGACTCGATCCAAACGTGATCCACCGAGCTTGACTCCAATGAGTGCTAGATATGAACTTTGACGCTCGGGCTCTTGAATCACCATGTGAGAAGCTCCAAAACTCCTTGTTTGAAGCTAATCACCTACTAATATTTTGGTTAAGTATCTGAAACTAAACATAACAAGAATATTAGTAAACATAACTACATGAGTTAATCATCATCAAAACTAGAGTGGAAGGCCTCTGGGCCAACAATCTTTACTCATGGATTCGAGTAAATGTCAGTGGATTCGAGTGTTGTGCTCATGGATTTGAGTATGTTCCCTACCTGAAAGATCTTTTCAAGATTCATTAGCTCTAGAACGAGATCTAGACGACATCGTTCTCTTCCGCTCCCGCGTCATGTGGTATCAAAGCTTCGGCAACTTTTCGACGATGGCAAGAGACAACGATGATTTGCAACGACTTTCCTCAAGGTTAGGCGTTGTTGGAGACATCAGCAAATCAAATCAACCTTGGACAACATGGTCCAAGACTTGAAGAGATTGCCCATCAAGATTGATGAGCGAAGTCTAGCCAATGGCACGTGCCAAAATGAACATGTTCGTCAATCAAATCAATCTCCACCACATCAATCACAACCACAACAATCTCCATCACCTCAACCTCCACTATCATAACTATCACTACCATACACCCTTACAATCATCAATGAATCTACAACTTGTGTTGTTCAAAGATTACAGTGTGACCAAAAGACCCCCGACACTACGCGGTGACATCAAATTTTTTTACTCAAAGTGCTCGATAAAAAACAAGTCTTCATCCATCTCCCATGATCTGGATAGATTATAATTATAGAAGCCATAAATAAAATCCATAATATCAATGCGCAATGTATGTATTATATTGAAAAGATTGATGAGATGAGCTACCAGCTTATTAGAATCCATGTAAAAATATAGGCATGATAACATGAATTTACCTTACACTAGAACAGAAATGGGCTTCCACGTTGTCCATTTCACGGCTATTTGAGTCACAACTGGCGTGCATCAAAAGGTGGTGAAATTTTGAAATTTATAAAGGATCTTCACGGTTCTTCTTTCTTAAAAGAACCACCGTGAAAGCTGATCAGCTATGTCAAATGTTTTTCAAAAATTTCAAAAAAACCACCGCCTTTTGAGCTTTTATGGCGGTTCTTATGAAAGCTCAAAAGGCGGTGGCAATTTTGAAATTTGTTGAAAAATACAAAATTTCGCCTCTGGATATTTCATTGCGGTTATTAAAATAATTGTCATTGTATATTATTTTTACAGTGATTCTTTGAAGAACCGTCGGTAAAAGCTCAAAATGCGGTGGTATTTTGAAATTGGTTGAAAAATACACAATTTTACCTTTGGATACTTCACAAGGATTATTAAAAAGAACCGTCGTGGAAGGCATTTTGAAATTAATTTTGATCAGCCACGTAAGCGACCCACAACATAACATTGTTGGACTCTTTATGTTCTGCTTTCTGACCATCTCTCTCCCCACACCCTCGTTCATCAAGGCGAGTTCGATCTCTCCCCTCGTTATCAAGGCGAGTTCGATCACCAGGTAAGTTCAGTCACCAGGCGAGTTCATCAAGGTGATCTCTCTTTACTTCACCTCGCTCTAAGATCTGCAAGAGACTACTCAACAAAAAAAATGGTTGGAGGGCTCTGCCCTAAGCCCCAGGGAGGGAGGCACCCTGCCCCCTTCCCACCCTGCCCCCTTCCAATCCCCATGGCGACCTAACTGCGTAGGTCGATCCGCGTAATGACTCTACGTAGGGAGACAATTGTTCAAAGTGAGTTCATCTCTCTCTCCCCTCATTCATCAAGGTGAGTTCATAAATGTTTGATGAATTCGAATTCTGAGGTGATTATGATATCTGTTTGATCTGATTTAAATTTATCTGCAACTAGGAGAACGAGAGAATCAGCGGGCAGGATGGAAGACGAGGAGGAGGGTATCACCAGGATGAAGGGATCACAAGGAGAACAAGGGATCACCGTAGGAATGGATGAGGAGGACGAAGAGCAGATCACGTTAAAATTGATTTTTTTTTTTTTTTTTTTTTTGAAAAAAAATGAGGCGGTTTAACAGCGATTTAAAAATCGCCGTTGTTACCTCCCAACTTACATTGTCGCCGGATAGACGGCGGTTTTGAACCGTCGTCATTGCTTTTTTAACGACGGTTTTAAACTGCCATTTAAAGCTCATTTCTATTGTAGTGTTAGTAAAGCACATCTGTCTCAGCAACAATGTTTGTTAGATCAACCAACCGCAGTGAGTCGAAGAGAGTCTGGAGAGAGCAAAAGGGATTTTAATGGAATACGCCAGAGAAGTTGAAGAAACTATATATATTTAGCTTCAATAAAATTACAGTTGTAAAGAAGAAATAACATCGAGTCCACGAACATATAAAGTAGCAAAATGTGCATCTAAGAAAGGTCTTTATTGCTTAGTTTGACAATAGTTACCCTGACAATATAGTCGAAGACAGAAAATAAGAGAAACCAACGATAAAATGGGAATAAGACGGTTATTCTTTTCCCTCATTATGTGAGGATCCAATTCTGTTATCTTTCATCAAATTTTAGTTTTGTTTACTTTATTTTCTGAATCTTAGTCAATGAAAAAACTGCACTAATGATATAATTAACACAACTTTTGTACATGCCATCATTTAGATCTTATTTTTGAGGCTTTACATCTTAGACGATGTTTTTTAGTGACAAGTATCTTAGGGAGTTACAAGTGATTAGTTTTTTTCAAAAAAAAGGCTAGTTACAGAATTGAATAATTCATTACTAAACGGATTTATGGTGTAACAGAGCCTAATGGATTTAATGTGTATCTGATTAATTGACAGAAAAATTAACACTTGAAAATTGATAAAGAATTGCAAAAAATAACAAAAGATACAAAAAAAGCCCTAACCTTGGCTAATGAATTGTTCATGAAAATTCTACCTCACAATTGCATAGCTAACTTTTAATCCCAAGGATTCATATACAAACACAATATCATGCCCTAAAGAATGGAAACCAAGAACAAAAGGAGAAAAGCAATCGAATAAATAAATAACGGGAGAAAATGAGCATACCGGCCACTGTTTTCCCAAATGATGATCTTACAGACAATGTTATAAGCTCTCTTTTCTAAATTTCCCACCCTTCAAATTAGGGTTCTCACCTTTCATCAGTTAAACCTGGCACCAACAGATTATGTCAACGGAAATGAGAAAATTTAACGTATAATTGAGAAAGAAGTGCTGATTACAAATAAAAGACAGCAAGACTTTAATCCTTCCCTTCTAGCTAAATCATTAAACACAAAACACAAAATAGAATTGACGCATAAAAAGTAATATCAGTTGAGAAGAAATTTTTTTAAACAAGTGAAGAATGAATAATACTCCAACTACTAAAAATTAAGTAAACTAAATGAATCCTAGGAGGAAATCTTTCTCCTCCTTTTCCCCACATTTGAAAGACTGAAAAAAAAAAAAAAAAAAAAAAAAAGAAGAAAGAAACCTCAATCTTTAATCTTTTAATTTACTTGAAGACTAATATTTTTTTTGTATAGATAGAGAGAATAATTTGCTAATAATTTTTTTGCTAACACCATATGATACTGTAAAATGAACATTAGGAAATTTGGTGAAGTATGTAAACTTTATGATGTTATTGTGTAAATTATCATCCTTCTTTTTTGTGTTAAAATGTCCAACCTTTCAAAAAGAAAAGAAAATGCAGAGACACATGCTCCCCTGGACCACACATCACAATTTGCGATCTTTCATCAGGAGTCACCATCATCTCGATTCATCTAACCACAACCACCAGTCAACACTAAAAACACATTCACATGCTTTTCCCCAAGACAAATCTCAACCCATGTTCGCCGTAATCAGCCAGCCAACAATATCGTTCATCAACAATCAAACAAACAAATGAAAGGAAAATAAAACAAATCAAGCCAACAAATAACAAATGAAACCACAAGAAAGAAGAAAAGAGGAACAGCCTTCTGATATAACAGAGGGCCAAAACAACTCTCTGGTTCGTTTTTGTCTTAATTAAAAACACTCAACAGCAAGAGTAAAAAGTGTCGGATGTACCTCAACTTAGCAAGAGCATGGCTTTGAGCAATCAAGAAACAATATGATAGAATGCAAATCACTTCTGCTACCAACACATACTATGGTGGAATGTATCATAAGCCAATATATTTTTTATCTCTTTGGTCTTGAGGTAGTTGCTCTTGCTTTCCACCATGAAAGGATAAATATATATTTGTGTTTCCGACACTGCTCAGAACTGCATATACATGAAAACGGGCATTCCAAACATGAGATGAGTTCGTCAATTAAAAAGAAAATTTAACCTGGCCCTATACATGCTACTGCAATAAATTATCTAGTAATGCATTACTTTAGTCACTTCAATATCTTAGTGAGAATTTGATGTGAAACATGTATGCGTGTGTGAAAATCAACAATAAAACACTAAAACTACACCTCACCAACATGAAACGATCGTTGGTAAGAAAAGATTAAAACTAATAATCTAACTAATTGTTGATCAAATAACATGCATAAACTAATCAATATCAATACAAGAATAAATTAAAAATATTATTTATGTTACACATGTAAAAGATTCTATTACTATAAAAAAACTATAAAACTAAAGGAAAGCAGATACACACAATCTCATATTTTGTGAACAGCAGTCAAATTGATAAAAATTCATAGATTAGATATCAGATTCGAAATAACTGATTGAGGTTAGAAACTGTTAGGATCAATGTTCAAAATAACGATAACGTAACCATAACGTTTTTCTTTTGTTATGTTAAGATAGCTTATAACGTAACGCATAACGTAGGTTACGTGATTTAATATTTATTTAATAAAAATAAATATATATAGTATATTTAAGAATTTTAATAAATAAAAAATAATTTTAAAAAATTTAAAAAAATCAAAACAAATATATAACATATTTATCAAGTCTCACAACAATTTTTAGGAAGTATAGCAATAATTTTTCACATTCACAAGTTATAACAAGTTCACAAACATAACAAATTTCAAAAGAAGTTCGCAAATATAAGTCAGTCATACAAAATCAGTAATATATCCTGGAATAATATCATGTCCTAATCTCATCTATGATGACTAAATCATCCTCCTCTAAGATGTACTCAGCATCCTCCGGATCGATATCGTCCCTGGTCTCATCCACATCATCAATGATAGGTCCTTTTCCTTTGTCCATGGAAGAACAACTATCTACCCTTTGTCTCTTTCTCTAGGCTCACTATCAACCGCAATGCTAGTGCCTTCATTACCAAGTGCAGTGACATCTAGAAAATCTCTGTCCTCTTCCCTTGCCTCATCTTCATCCCTTACTTCATCTAGCCATGCAATATCATCCATAAGACAAGGCTCTTCAGTCTCTACAAGCCACTCATCATCGCTAGCAGGCTCCTCTATCAAAATCGGATCAATATGCAATCGCCTCCTACGAATATTCCTCTCTCGAAGCTTGATGTTATACATAACATAAACGAGGGATTGCAGACGTAATTGCTCCAAGCGGCATCTTTTCTTTGAATGTACCTTCAACAAACAAATTTATTTATTAAAATTAAGTCATTGCTTATTTATTATAAAGAAACTTATAAGTTGTAGCCTTGTAGGTTTTAACTTTTCTTACTTGCTCAAAAGTGCTCCAGTTGCGTTCACATCCGGAAGCACTAGTAGTAAGAGATAGAATTCGAACTGCGAACTTTTGAAGTGTAGGAACTTCATCTCCAAATCTCTCCCACCAAGCAGCTAAAAGAATAAGTGTTAGACATCGCATGACTAAACAAAGAATCAAAGAATCAAAGATATTCACTAAATTATACCTGGACTACGAGCGTTCAAGGTCATTTGAGCTAACTGGCTCCCAAATTCTCCAAGCTTCTGTTTATAACTATCTAACTCCACATCAGCCTGTGCATACTCACGAATGTCAGGGAGCATGCGCTGCATGCACTCACGAAGGCCTCTTCTTACCTCAGCATCATTGCTAAAATTCTCGCTATAGAAACATCTTGGTTTAGGAAGTACGCTGCCGCATGAAGAGGTCTATGCAACATACCTGTCCACCTCTGATCAATCATATTCCAGTAAGGCATGTACTTCCTCTTACTGCCACCACACGCATCCCGTATCTTCTCCTTTGCAGTATCAAGCATATCATAAAGAAAAGGCATAGATGGCCTCACATCCGAATCCACCTCTCGTAGAACATATACGAGTGGAAGTGTGGTGCTAAAGCAAAATAGAACTTTGGCCCAAAACTTCTAGTAGAAATCACCGCTCTTTTTACTTTCACTCCATTTGGTTTTTTTGCCCAAGTGCTCCTATTGAATTCTTCGGATGCAAACATCTTTCTCAAAGGTTGTCTTAATTGGTACAATCTTTGTAGAGTTAAGAAGGAAGTAGCAAATCGTGTAATGGCCGGTCTTAGGAGTTCCTTCCCTTTTGTGTGTGCCCGAAACAAATTAAGAACCCAACCATGATTGTATATGAATTGGGTTATACCCTTTGCCATCTCAAGAGTCTCCGTGTGAATTTTCATCTTGCCTATGTCTTCAAGCATCAAGTCAAGGCAATGAGCAGCGCAAGGAGTCCAATAAAGACATTTTCTTGTGTCCATAAGTCTTGCACCGGCATTCACATAAGATGCATGATTGTCGGTAATCACTTGAAGAACATGCTCCTCACCAATCTCCTCCACCACCTTATCAAGTTGCTCCCACAAGAAAGCTCCGGTCTTGATCGATTCTGACGCATCAATGGACTTATAAAAAAAAGTCCCCTCAGGTGAATTCACAAGAAAGTTTATCAAACTCCTACTCTTTCTATCTGTCCATCCATCTGACATCACCGTGCATCCATATTGCTTCCAAGCAGCCATGTGCGTCGCTTTGATCTTATCTATATCCTCTACCTCAGCTTTAAGTACCCGTGTACTTATCTCATAAGAGGATGGTTGCTTCAAGCCCATCCCAAATGATCCGACCTCTTCTATCATCTCCTTCCAATAAGGAGTTTGAATGATATTGAATGGAAGGCCAAGTGCATAGATGCATCTCCCAATTTTTCTTACACATTTCTCTCTTGCCTCCTTCTTATAAGAGCTCTCAAGTGTCGATTGGCGGGCTTCAAGATTGATAAATTTATTCATAGGCCCAAGACTTCGGGGTTGAGAGTTGCTTCCGGCAGCGCTTTGCAATTCTTGACTTACCACATCTTCCTGTGGTTCTCCCATCCTCCCAATTTCACGGATTATTGACTCTTTCTTCTTCTTTTCCACCTCCGTGACCAACAACATGTCTTTACAAGCTTGCTTCACATTGGACGGGACTTGCGCACAAATTTTAACGCCTTTTTTAGTACCGGCCAAGTGATGTTTAAGCCTAGTGATTCCAGCAGTTATTTTATGCTTGCAAAATTTGCAATAAAACACATTCGGAGGATCACCGGCTATATGATCCGCAAATTCATGTGCGGGATCCAAACTTTTAGCCATGTTATTCAATCAATCTACACAAATAAAAATGAATTATAACAATTAAGTTAATTAACTAACAAACATGATAATTGAAATATAACAATTAAGTATTAAGAATCTACATTATCAAGAGTCTGCTTAAAAAACTGCAACACTGCCAAAGCTATCCAATTTGTGCTCTACAGAAACACATCTATGTACAAGGATTCTCAACATAATGGTGATGACTGTGGACTAATAGAACCTGAGTTTTCTTTTTTCATCTTTTTCTGCATCACCTAGAATACAAAAATTCTAATTTGGGTGACCTAAAGGGGAAAAATTAACTCAGTAAACTCACTCACTCAGTCCAGAACCCATTTCATTCAAAGAGGCAACTAGCAAAGTACATAAAGAATTAAACGAAAGAATGTCAACACCACACTGAAACTAATTTAAATGGAAAAAGGCATGACTGCAAATTAATCTCTAACAGAACATATAAATTTTGAAGCAGATAAAGTATTAACAACTAATTAAGCATGCCAATTTAGCAAAAAATTATAACAAGCATGCTGCATTGAAATTTAAAGCATGATATGAATCATATGATGATGAATTTTAAAATTTAAAGCATGAATTTTAAAACATGAATTGAAACAGTGAGGCTGTGAGCTGCGATCTCTCTCTCTCCCTGCCGGCGATCTGAATCTCCCCCCTCCCGATCATCTCTCTCTCTCTCTCTCAGCTGTCCCCCTCCCCATCTCTCCCTGTCTCTCTCTCTGCTCTCTGGTTCTCTCTCCCCCAGCTCTCTCCCTCCCGATCTCTCTCTCTCTCTCTCTGCACTCTCTCCCTCCCGCTCTCTCTCTCTCTCTGTGCCCTCTCCCCCTCTGATCTCTCTCTGCGTGAGCAGAGAGAGATCAGAGGGGAGAGGGCACAGAGAGAGAGAGAGCGGGAGGGAGAGAGTGCAGAGAGAGAGAGAGATCGGGAGGGAGAGAGCTGGGGGATAGAGAACCAGAGAGCAGAGAGAGAGACAGGGAGAGATGGGGAGGGGGAGAGCTGAGAGAGAGAGAGAGATGATCGGGAGGGGGGAGAGCTGAGAGAGAGAGAGAGAGATCGGGACTGAGAGATCAGGTGAGAGAGAGAGAGAGATCGGAGGGCTAAAGAGAGAGATCGAGGACTCACCGCCGGCGGTCACGAGCAGGTACGCTTCTTCTTCTTCTTTCTTCTTCTTTCTTCAAGGCGCAAGACCTCCGGCAGAAGTTAATCGGCGACGGCGACGGCGACAGAGTATCGACGGCGGCAGGGATCGGCGACGGCGGCAGGCGACGGCGACGGCTTCTTCCCTCTTCTCTCTTTTTTTTTTTTTGGTTTGGGTTCGATTGCGCGTGCCCTAATCTCAGAACGAGTCGCGCCTTTATATTTTCGTGGTTGCACAGTAACGTACGTTACTGCGCGTTACGTAACGTAACGTAACGTAACGTACGTTACGGTGTAAAAAACGCAGGTTACGAGATTTTGCGTTTTTTTCTCGTGTTTCGTAACGGGAAGCTCGCGTTAGTTACCATAACGCGTTATAACGCGTTACATAACGCGTTTTTTTGAACACTGGTTAGGATTATAACGATAATACGTCCTGAAGATTGATTAATGTCAGATTTTGCAGTTTCCTTTTCTAGTAGATCTATTTTGACTCCGAGTTAGATTCAAGTTTCTTTTATTCTGATTGAAGGTGCTTTAAGTCCAAGTTGGATTCAAGTTTCCTTTATTCTGATTGAAGGTGTTTTGAGTCCAAGTTGGATTCAAGTTTCTTTTATTCTGATTGAAGGAGTTTGTTTAGAACTAGAAGAGTTCTATGGTTTATAAATAACCCCTTATAGGTGAACTTCAATGTATTCCAAGAGAACCCTATGAATTTGTAATTCCTAAGGGTGTAATTCATCTAGATGAGAAATTCGTGAGAGAAGTTTTAACCACAAAGGGTTCGCTGTTCTTGACGGCCATCAAGGGCTTGTAACTTCTCAGCGTGAGGTGTAAGTAATTCTTATTATACTCCCCTAAAGTTTTAATAAAGTTTCTCCACCCTTCTCTCGTGGACATACATATGATCTGTTTGATCGGTGAAATCACATTATACTGCATTGGCTTTCCATCTACTTTGAAATATCCTCTTCTCTTCTTCAAGTTGCCTTAATAGATCATGTGGTTCGTATCCGCTGTGCCGCCCCAGTCGATCCGGCCATGGGTTGTCCTCCCTTGAAATCACAATAATTGGTATCAGAGCATACAGATTGTTTTCCTACAATTGGTATTAGAGCAAGGTAACTTGATAATGTCTGCGATCAAGTTCGATATTCAGAAGTTCGATGGCATCATTAATTTCAGCAGGTGACAGATTAGAATGAACGTCATCCTTACCCAGAGAAGGTTGAAGAAAGCACTACTCATGAGGGAGAAAAGACCTCAAGACATGAAGAAAAAAACTTGGCAGGAGTTGGATGAGAAAGCCTTGATGACAGCTATGCAACTTTGCTTCGCAGACGAAGTGTTGGATGAGTTTTCTACGGAGAAAACAGCGTCCTCACTGTGGGAGCGACCTCAGAACCACTATCTGAAGAAGTCATTGGCGAATCGGTTAATTCTGAAGTAGCGTCTCTTTCTTCTCCGCATGCATAAAGATACACCTATTAAGTCACATATTGCAGAATTTTTCTCTATTATCAATGATCTAGATAAGATGGAGGTTAAGATAAAAGATGAGGATCAAGCACTTCTATTACTATGTTCTTCACTTTCTTCATATAAGAGTTTTAGGAAAGCTATCTATGGAGGAATCAACAATCAAGGTCAATGAAGTCAAGGAACATCTGCTCAACAAAGATATAATTGACACCCAGTTGACGGGTGAGTCTCATCATGATCACTCCGAGCAAGTTCATTATTCAAAGGAGAAGAATAATAATGAAAGTTTCACGGGTAATTCAAAACACAAGAATTTGACGTGTAACATTATACAAGAAGGGGCACATTAGATCTGAGTGTTGGCTTCAAAAGAATAAACAATCAGATGCTAATGTCACTGAACTGGTTGAAGGAGATGAAAAACAGTGCGACGTTATATCTATTACAGATAGGCCAGTTGGTAACAAAGATAGATAGGTTATAAATTCTGAATGTTCACAGTATATTAGGTCCAATAGGAAAATGTTCTCTTCATACACTTTGGTTCAAGGCGGAGAAATCTTCATGAGGAATTCTGCTACAAGCAAGGTGATTGGCGAAGAAACAATCCAGTTTCGGTCTCATGATGGATGCATCACTACTCTATGTTCCCGAATCAAGGTACAATCACATCTCTCTTGGAGCCTTACATAGGAAGTGTTTTGTTTCAGTTCGAAGGTTGATTTTATGGAAGGCCCATGTGATGTTTCAAGCCGAACGTGTCGGCAATGTGTATATGTTGCGGAATTTAGAGGTTACAGTTGGTAGATTGCAGTTATCCTCGGCTTCAAAAGTGATGGTTGTGAAACAATCAGATACTACAATTGATTCGAGTTCAGATGTTCAATTGTACCCCAAAGGAAGATTGGGACTAGGCGTGCAACAAGGTAATCCAAATCGTTAGTCTTATGGTGGAACAAATTCTCATAGATCTTGTATAAATCAAGGAGATCATTGGGTAATAAAGTTTAATCAAGATGTGAATCCCATGAGGGGGTTATGGAGAAGAGAGAGTGAAATGGAGATGAAGTGAAGTTTGTTCAATTGTGCGTAGATGCGAGCTCATGGAACATGGTGGCTATTCTCAGACTTGGACGTATTCAAATCAAGGGAGAGATTGTTAGGATTATGACCTAAATACGTCGTGAAGGTTGATTAATGTTAGATTTGACAGTTTCTTTTTCTGAATCTGTTTTGAATCCCAAGTTAGATTCAAGTTTCTTTTATTCTGATTGAATGTGTTTTGAGTCCGAGTTGAATTCATGTTTTCTTCATTCTGATTGAAAGAGTTTGTTTAGGACTAGGAGAGTTCTATGATCTATAAATATCCCCCTAGGGATGGCCTTCAATGTATTCTAAGAGAATCCTATGAATTTATAATTCCTAAGGGAGTAATTCATCTAGGTGAGAAATTCATAAGAGAAGCTTAGCCACAAGGGTTCGCTGTTCTTGACGGCCATCAAGGGCTTGTAACATCTCAGCGTGAGGTGTAAGTAATTCTTATTGTACTCCTCAAAATTTTAATAAGATTTCTCCCCCTTCTCTCGTAGACATACACACGATCTGTTTGATCGGTGGAACCACATTATATTATGTGTTGGCTTTCTATCTACTTTGAAATATTTCTTCTTCTCTTCTTCAAGTTGCCTTAGTAGATTCTGTGGTTCGTACCTGCTGCACCGCCCCCAATCGATCTAGTCGTGGGGGCGTCCTCCCTTGAAATCACAATAGAAATATATCTATTGAGGATCATATGTAACATCGGTGTCCTTGTGATGGCTGTAGATGTGTAGAGGTCATCTCCATGAATACAATGCTTCAAACCGCGCGTGATTTGAAGTTCGGATAAAAAAATACGGCTCGAAAATCAATTTGAGACCTTAACAAGTCTGTTTTGGTTGTGAGTTTACTATTCATGTGGGTTTCTGGTACTATAATATTGTAGCAGACCCGGTACTATAGCTGCACTATAGAAATACTTTTTTTGGATTTTTTATGCTTTTCTAAGATTTTTGTGATGATAATTGAACTAGATTGTGGTTATAAATTTGAGAAAGAAGTAGAACTAGAATTATGGATAAATAGAAGAACTGGTATTTTGGGAGAGAGAGAAGGGGATAGGCTAAGATTTAGAGGAGAAAGTGACAGAAGAGGATAAGGTAGTTAGGATTTCACATCACTATTCTAGAGTTTCTCTAAGAGTTTCACACACAAAAAGATATTTAAGAGAGATCACAAATTACACAAATTTGGGAAAATTTCCTCATAATAATTCATTATCTTTATTGTTTGATACAAGAGGTCTTTATATAGGCTTTTACAAAATTTGAATATAACTCAAACTAGGACTCTAAATCAAAAAATAATTACAATTCTAAAATAAGGAAACTAAACTCTTAATAAAAATACAACTCCAAATAAGAAAACTCAAAATAAAGAAACTAAAATTACATAGATTTCTATTACTACAGGGAAACTTAAACAAGACATCTTCTCCACCGTGATACACGTGGCTTCATGTCCACATCAGAATTTGAACACTAAACACATTGCTTTGAGTTATTAGATTTTGTGTGATATCTTAGATCCTCATCACATAACATATTAAGCATTCATAATTTTCTAAGAATAGTGCCCAGACAATTAAACAATTGACAAATAGTTTTTTCTTTCTTGGTAAATATGAGTGATCCAAGAACCATTGGCTCTATGCCTTTTTTTGTTCATATTAATGCAGTGTTCGAAATATCGGCCGAGTCGGATACAACTCGGCCGAGTCGTATCCTACTCGGCCCCCTCCGATATGACTCGGAGGCCCGAGTCGACCGAAGGGCGCCGAGTCGACCCGGATCGGGTCCGAGTCGGACCCGACCCGGGTCGACTCGGCGTCCGTGACGGGTCGCGTTTAAAGGCGCTAAGGGGAGAGAGAGATCAGATCTGATCTCTCTCTCTCTCTCGCGCGCGCTCGCCGTCCTCCCCGCGTCGCCGTCGCCGTCGCCGTCGCCCAAGTAATTCTCCCTCTCTCCCTCTCAGTCTCTCTCTCTCCCCCTCTCCCTCTCTCTGTGCCTCTCTCTCCCTCTCTTTCTCCGTCTCTCTCTCCCGCAGCGGCTCTCTCTCTGTCTCTCTCTCCCCGTCGGACTCTCTCCCTCCCGTCTCTCTCTCCCCGTCGGACTCTCTCCCTCTCCCTCTCAAACTCTCTCTCCCCCTCTCAGTCTCTCTGTCTCTCTCGCTCTGTCTCTCTCTCCTCCTGTGTTTCCCTCACTCTCTCTGTTCCTCTCTCTCTCTCCCTCAATTTAATTAATTTGCGTTTAATGTAATTTAATTTAGTTTAGTTTAGGTAAAGTTAATTTAAGTCAATTTAATTTAATAAAATTTTATAATTATAATTAAGTTAGGTAATTTAATAATTTTATTGAAGTTAGGTAATTAAGTTAGTGTAGGGACAATTGTATAAATACTTGCATGCTGCTGGTAATTCATTTGCCTAGAAATCATATTTGTTGACTAGAAATTAAAACTGTCATATCATAACAATCGTGTGCTTACATTATTGCAGCATATTTTTTAAATCCAGCACTCCAATATTCAAAAAACTTTTCTACACATCCAGAAGTGAGATATGGATTAAAGAAGGTCATTAAAAGATTGGAGCTAGATTTGAATAAACAAGCAAGAGCTATTAATGAGGTAATAATTTATTTATTTCATCGATATAATGTTATGCAAATATTAACACTTGTGATGTGTATTCTCACAGATAAAATTATTTGTTGATGGAGTTAGAGAATTTGGAAGCTCACTAACTAGAAGAGCAGTGCAACAATCTCTTCCAGCTGATTGGTGGATTAATTATGGCGAAGCAGCTCCCAATCTGCAGAAAATTGCCATCAAAGTCTTAAGCCAAACATGTTCTTTCATCGGGGGTGAAAGAAATTGGAGCACGTGGTCGCTAATTCATACAAAATTGCGCAACCGGTTGGCAATGAAAAAGTTGCATAAACTAGTATTTGTGCATTACAATATGCAGTTGCGAGTAAGAAACTTGACATGCAAAAGCGACACTGATGATTATTACAACGCAATTGATCTGAACAATATTTTCAATGATGATGATATTTTGGATGAGTGGATTCGTGAAGGAGAACAGCCGATGTTACCACCAGATGACTTAGATTGGTTAGATGAAGGTATTCGTCATACTGACGAAAGTGGCGGTGATGATGGTGATGGTGGTGATGATGACGGCGGTGATGGTGGTGGCGGTGATGGTGGTAAGGGTGATGGCGGCGGTGATGGTAGTGATGGTGAAGAGACTCATGGTGTAGGTGGAAGCCAACGAGATGATGCTTTAACATGAGATTCAGAATATTATGCCACACAAGATACAGATCATGGAGGCCGGGCGGGGATTTCACAACAACGTAGGCATTTGGATCGGTTGGTCGAATTCAGTTCTAGCGATGATTATTCGAGTGGACATGATAAATACTCACATGGTCATCATAGTCTTGAAGGCCATTTACAAGGGTTGGGTTTGACATCTGGCCAATATTCTGGCACTGATTATTCTAGCACTGGTGAATACTCTACTAGCAGCACTGAATATCGAGGTTTTGGGTATTATCACCATGGAGCTGATATTGCACAACTCCTACCATCATATTACTCTGATAGTGGATCCTCTGGCCAATCATCTCAGCCTACAGGATCTCACCCACAAACATATTATTATCCTTAAGGAAACTACATGCCTGATTTCTATACTTATCGCGGGGATGATGATAATGATGATTTTGTGCCTCCTTGTAATTCAATGTGGAAATGACTATATTAGCAGGTATTTATGAATTATTTTGTGCAATTTACTATATTATGCATGTATTTTAATATTTTTCTACCGACGACGATTGTATTTATGCTTTCACGTTATGTTTTGAGTGTTAAGTGATATGTTTTGAATATGTGATGCATGAATTTTGATGTTTACATTTTTTTATGATTTGTCATGATTTTTTCATAATTTTTTTGGCGTTCTATGTAGCGTTTTGCGCGTATCGTCCGAGTCCGATCCGAGTCGCCGAGACGATCCGTCTCGGTGCCGACCGAGTCGGCGGCCGAGACCGAGACTTTGAACCATGTATTAATGTTAATCAAGCTATTTTATACATGTCGAAAGGTTTTAATCAAATCCAATAGGCAGCACCCGTGTTGCAGTTTTAGATGTTGTGTTAGGATTATCGAGGAATTTGATTAGGTAAGAACTTCATATTTTTTAATTATCATTTGATTAGTGTAGACAACTCATTTTACATGCTTTCCGTTATTTTATAGCACTCCAAAGGATGACTGAGGTAGTGGCACCAAGTTCACGTATCGTATGCTAGTTCTATGGCACCTAATTTTTCTTTGCAACAATAAAGGAATAAAATAATATGATAGATGATAAGAGATAGATAACAGAGAAACATTAAGAAAGGTTCAAAGAGTTGATAATTATAGATTCTGACAAAATGTACACATATTTCTATCTCATGCAGATGAACTTAGCCATGAGATACCATGGGAACTGAACACATATCATGGGATAATGTGAATACCAAATGAGAAAATAAGTACAAAATCAAGAAGAGAAAACAGTTGGTAAACTAAAATGAAAGAAACATGTTAGCCAAACCAATAGTAGGTAATGTTTAACAGGCACTCCAGCAAGTTGACGTCTTAATAATCCATCTCCAAGCCACCAGCAAACCGCACTCTCGAATATCACTTTTACGCGGGCGTCATAAGCATGATGCCATATCATACCACATCAGTACATCCTAACTCAATTTTGTCCAAAACATCTTATACGAAAAAATAATTCTAAAAGAAAGAACAAAAAAGAACTCAGAAAGAAAGCCTGGAAACTTTATCTGTTACAGGACACTCCATATTTACTACCATCCAAGTTGGTAGCTTAAGAGGTTAGAGGTGGAGTTCTCTTTGGCTCCTCTAGGAGAATAAAAAAGCAATGGAGAAGAAAGAATGTATGAAAGGCTCACTGGGTTAATTCTTATACAAAAAAAGTACCGAGATGATTTCAAACTCAACCCAAGCCTTTCAAGGGATCTATTATCTTTAACTCTAATAAGCCCTTTCGATTCTCTTCTGTTGTTTTCTAGCTAAACTATCTACAGTCTTGGTGACAATGAAGATACAGCTCTGAAAGCAAAAAGGTGCTGAAAAGTACAAACCCAATAAGATTTTCTTGTGAGGAAAAAAAACCAAGGTGAAAAAAAGATTTGAGTTAAGTAGGAGATTGGATCATGTCACAGTACCTCATTAAGAGAGAGCTTACATCATTCATCCACAGAAATTAGTGCACGCTGGAAAAATAAGTACTGAGGATAAATTTATGTGAAAAGACGTGGAATTTGGACAAAAAGGTTGCCCTTTAAATGCATTATGTTCTCTACATAGATTTGAATAAGTAGGAAGTTATATAAAAAAAAAACCCAGGTATACATATAACAACCCATAATAAGATTGAAATTGTCATAGATTTGATGCAGGCATCCAGCCATGGCGCATGAACCGAAAAAGATGAAGTCACGCAACTCAAGAGTGATTCAAGCAATTTAAGAATTTTCATGTATTTTTTTCTGTTTTTATTAGTAGTGTATTTTTTTCTTTATTTTAGTACCACATCGATTGCATCTGAATGTTGGCTTTTACTAAACTCTATAAATAGAGTCTTGTATTAATTGATTAGATAATGAAGAATTTTGATACAAAAAAAGTTGCTATATGAGATTTTGAATTATCTCAATTTGTTTAGGATTATTCCTAATTATTTCCCTTAAACAAAAAAAATCCTAATCTAATTCTCTCACCCCTTTCTTTTCTCAGCCGCCAGCACAGGGCTCCCCCCTCTTCTTTGCTCTCTCTCTCTCATCAACAACCCACATCCCCTTCTCCCTCTCTCAAATCAACAACAAAGCCTTCTCAACTCGTCGAGAGAAAAACCCTCCTCACCAACACTCAATCTCTCGAGCTCTATCCCTTCGCACTCGCATTCAACCGCCTCAAGAGGCCCGCGCCTCTTCCTCCTCTTAGTTGTGTGCCGCCGCCATCCACCGTCCATCTTGTCTTCACCCTCTGATTAAGTTGGGTATTTGTGTCTCATAAAGCATAAATATTCACGCCTAAAAGTGGTCCATTTTTTAAATAAAAACTCTTAGTTTTGTAGCCTTGTTTGCTTAAGCCTTAAGTCCTAGGGGTCGTTTTCTCGCCCAGTGCCCTAATACCGTCCGGTTTGGGAGTCACCGACTAAGATTCGTTACATGGGCGAATTAGAAAACCTAATAAAAAATAAGAGATATTACTGCCAAAATAGTATGTATAATAAGGCATAAGAATTGAAGTTGAAGAATTCTTAGTCAAATATTCACGGTCACGAAGATACATATGACTTAGGGTAAAATAATAAACTAAATGAGAAATACATTTTGACTCTTAAACTTGATTGATAATAAGTTTTTGAATAGAGACTAAGTTTAGGAATGAATAGTTTGGTATTCTTATAACTTTAGATTGCTTAATTCTTATAAAAATACTTCAAATATTTCTTTTCTTTTTCAAAATGTATTTTTGAAAATACTAATACCTTATTTCTCTTTCTTTATGGATTTTATGAGTGTAATTCAGTGAAGACCCCCACGACACAAGACTCGTCCTCTAGGAATAACCTAGAAGTTTAACTTGTTGCACGTGCTAAGTGCGACGGTAATTCCTACGAAAGTGAGTTAGGCCATCTCCAACCCACGCCAATTTTGGCGTGGGTTGGATTATTTTCTTCTCCAATCGGGCGCCAAAAGCACCCGGCAAAATGCCGGGTGCTACAGTGCCACGCCAGAAATGGCGTGGCACTGTAGCACCCGGCATTTTGCCGGGTGCCAATCAAAATTTTTGATTTATTTTTTTATTTTAAATTATTATTAGTTTAGTAGTATTAATAGTATTTTAATATAATATTAAAAGCAATAATAATAAAATATATAAGGAATATGCTATTTGAAGTGAAAAATGGAGTGATGGGTTGGAGGAGTTTTGGTTGAACACTCCATTTTGGAGTGAAAGTACACTCCAAAATGGAGGGGGTGATTGGAGATGCCCTTAGATTAACTTCTCTATTTTTGTTTTTTATTTGTTTTGACGAGCAAAAGATAGGTGTGGGAGTGTGATTGTACACATAATTTTCATATTTAGTGTTACATATTTAGTGTTACATTCACACATTTATTTTTAATAAACTCTACTAATTTAATCCTATTTATTGTTTAAATATGTGCAGGCCCTGTTTAATGGAGGAGAGAAAACGAGCCCAAAAGCCCACCTAAATTCAGATTTAAATGACCTTAATTCAAAATCAAAGATGTAACAGAAAATTTAAGAAGATCAGAGCAAATCAAAGCAGATAATACCAAATAAAAACTGGTTAAATTCAGATTTATTTAAATTTATTCGATTAGCTTGAGGATCAACAAAGACATCCCCAAATCTAGAGAATAAACTGAAAAACTAATTGGATAAAAGGAAATATCAAAGCATCCACGGACCATGGCCCCCTAATCTAGCCATTTGGCCAGATCCTAGTCGCGAATCCGCGGCTTGGTTGGGTCTATTGGGAGCGTTTACTCTCCCTATCTTAATACGCTCTCCCCCTTCCATTCTGCCTGTAAATCCTGTATATTTCGATGAAGAACGGGCACCACTCCAGTAAAGAGTTAGGAATAGGTTGTAGCTTTAAATTAGGTTTTTTTTTTCTTTTTACATGTAATTTTAATTTCTTTATAGCTTAGAATATAGAGTTTCATGAACAAAAAGAGAGAGTATTGTATTTAGAGTGACACTAAATGTAATCTTCTTTAAAAAGAGTTGTATTGAGGGTGACAGTCAATGTGATTCTCTCACTTTTCTTCATTGTTGCTCAACTTAATCGATCGCTGCATCTACAGTATTTCTATCACTTACTTTACTTTAATTATTTCAAGATATGTTATTCTTTCTTCCCTTTCTTGTTTATTAAATGACTTCAAATTCAACGCTTTTCTTTCCTTTATTCTTTTCTATCTTGCTAACTTAGTTTTCTTTTCAATCAAAAGACCAACACCATCTTATTCTTCTATCTCTCACTTTCTTTCTAACTTAACTTAGTATTTTTTTTATTTTCTTTTTCAAAGCAAAGAAGACTTTTAACCGGCTTTAGTTATCTAAAAAAAAGACTTACCCACACGCTTCTATCGCAGTCCCTCCTTGTGGATCATGACCCGTATAGCCACTTGCATAGTGGTAGCATCAAGGAACTAGCACTGTTCTAAACTTTTATATTTTTCTGTGCAGGTTTAGCTCGATCAAGGGACAAGGATTTCTGAAGACTTATTTAATTAAGAAACCTAAAGAAATTTTTTTATTTTTATTTTATTCTCTTAGGATTAGAATTAGTTTTCTTAAATAGATTAAGACTTTTTTAATTCTTTTTGCTTTCTTTTAAGAATAGATTATAGTTTCCTAGTTAGAGTATTATTTCTTTTTATTTGCCTATATAAGGCCATTGTATCTTTATTTTTGCATTCAACTTTTGATCAATTAAAATTGAGTTTATCTCTCCAATTGCTCGTAGATTTGAGTTGCTACCTTTGCTCGTATATTCGAGTAAATTGCTCGTAGATTCGAGTATGTTCCCTACCTGAAAGATCCTTTCAAGGCTCATTGGCGCTAAAACGAGATCTAACCGGCGTCGTTCACTTCCACTCCCGCGTCAAGTGGTGTAAAAGCTTCTGTAATTTTCTGGTGATGGCAGGAGACGACGATGGTTCGCAACGCCTTTCCGCAAAGGTAGGCGCTATTGAAGGAGACATCATCACAATCAAATCAACCTTGGACGGCATGACCCAAGACTTAAAGAGATTGTCCATCAAAATTGAAAATCGATGAGTGAAGTTTAGCCAATAGCATGTACCAAAGCGGACATGCTCATCAATCAAATCAATCTCCACCACATCAACCACCACCACAACAACCATCACCACCTCAACCTCCACTATCACAACCATCATACTATATGCCTTAAAACCATCAACGAATCTATGTGTGTTGTTTAAAGATTGTAGTGCAGCCAAAAGACCCCTGATACTACGCAGTGACATCAAATCTTCTACTCAAGGTGCTTTGATAAAAAAACAAGTCTTCATCTCCCATGATCTAGATATAATATAATTATAGAAGCCATAAATAAAATCCATAATTCCGATGCGCAACCTATTTATTATGGGTGAAAAGATTGACGAGATAAGCTATCAACTTATTAGCATCCATGTAGAAATATGAGTATGATAGCATGAATTTACCTTACACTAGAACAGAAATGGGCTTCCACGTCGCCCATTTCACGACGGTTTGAGTCGCAACCGACGAGCATCAAAAGGCGGTGACAATTTTGAAATTTGATGAAAGATCTTTCATGCCGGTTCTTGAAGAACCGCCGTGAAAGCTCAAAAGGCGATGGCACTTTTGAAATTTAAAAAAAAACTAGCGTTGATCAGCTTTTTACGATGGTTCTTAAAAGAACCGTCGTGAAAGCTAATCAGCCATATCAGATTTTTTTTCAAAAATTTCAAAAATGCCATCATCTTTTGAGCTTTCACAGCGGTTCAAACAACCACCGTGAAAGCTCAAAAGGCGGTGACATTTTTTAAATTTGATGCAGGATCTCTCACAATGGCTCTTTGAAGAACCGCCGTGAAAGCTCAAAAGTGGTGGCAATTTTGAAATTTGTTGAAAAATACACAATTTCGCCTTTGGACATTTCACGGTAGTTATTAAAATGACAATCATAGTATATTATTTTCATAGCGGTTCTTTGAAGAACCGTCATAAAAGCTCAAGATCGATGGTATTTTTAAAATTTGTTAAAAAATACACAATTTTACCTTTGGATCTTCACGGAGGTTATTAAAAAGAACCGCCGTGGAAGACATTTTGAAATTAATTTTGATCAGCCACGTCGGCGACCCGAAGTTCAACACTGTTGGACTCTTTATGTTCTACTTCCAGAAGTCTCTCTTCCCTCACCCTCGTTCATCAAGGCGAGTTCGATCTCTCCCCTCGTTTATCAAGGCGAGTTCAATCACCAAGTGTCATCAAGGCGATCTCTCTTTACTTCGCCCTCGCTCGAGGATCTGCAAAGGAACTTCTCAAAAAAAATTGGTTTGGAGGCTCTGTTCCCAAGCCCCCGAAATAGGGCACAATGCCCCCTTCTAACCCTCACGGCGACCTAACCCGCAGGTCGATCCGTGTAATGACTCTGTATAGGGAGAAAAATCGTTCAAGGTGAGTTCATCTCTCTCCCCTCATCCATCAAGATGAGATCATTAAATATTTGATGAATTCAAATTCTGGGGTGATCATGATATTTGTTTGATCTATTTGAGATTTATATGCAACAAGGAGAACGAGGGAATCAGCAGGCAGAATGGAAGACGAGGAGGGTATCACGAGGATGGAGGGGATCACAAGGAGAACGAGGGGATCACCGGCGGGAATGAATGAGGAAGACGAAGAGGCAGATCACGTTAAAATTGAATTTTTTTTTTTTAAAACAAATGAGGCGGTTTAATAGCAGTTTAAAAATCGCCACTTTTGCCTCCTAACTTACAATGTCGCCTGGATAGACGGCAGTTTTTGAACCATCGCCATTGCTTTTTAACGACGGTTTTAAACTGCCATTAAAGCTTATTCCTGTTGTAGTGTTAGTAAAGCACATCTGTCTCAGCAACAATGTTTGTTAGATCAGCCAATCGCAGGGAGTCGAAAGAGAGTATGGAGAGATCAAAAGGGATTTTAGGAAGAAGTAATGGAATACGTCAAGAGAAGTTGAAGAAACTATATATTTAGCTTCAATAGAATTACAGTTGTAAAGAAGAAATAACATCGAGTCCACGATCATATAAAGTAGCAAAATGTGCATCTAAGAAAGGTCTTTATTATGCTTAGTTTGACAATAGTTACCCTGACAATATACTCGAAGACAGAAAATAAGAGAAACCAACTATAAAATGCGAATAAGATGGTTATTTTTTTCCCTCATTATGTGATGATCCAATTCTATTATCTTTCATCAAAGTTTGGTTTTATTTACTTTGTTTTATGAATTTTAGTAATGAAAAAACTACGCTAATGATATAATGAACACAATTTTGTTACATGCCATCAATTTAGATCTTTATTTTTTAGGCTTTACCATCTTAGACAATGTTTTTAGTGATAAATACCTTAGGGAGTTATAAGTGATTAGTTTTTATAAAAAGGCTAGTTACAGAATTGAATAATTCATAGCTAAATGGATTTATGGTGTAACAGAGCCTAATGGATTTACGGTGTAACTGATTAATTGACAGAAAAATTAACACTTGAAAATTGATAAAAGAATTGCCAAAAAAATAACAAAAGATACACAAAAAGCCCTAACCTTGGCTAATGAATTGTTCATGAAAATTCTAACTCACAATTGCATAGCTAAATTTTAATCCCAAAGATTCATATACAAACACAATATCATGCCCTAAAGAATGGAAACCAAGAACAAAAGGAGAAAAGCAATCGAATAAATAAATAAAGGGAGAAAATGAGCATACCAGCCACTGTTTTCCCAAATGATGATCTTACAGACAATGTTATAAGCTCTCTTTTCTAAATTTCCCACCCTTCAAATTAGGGTTCTCACCTTTGATCAGTTAAACCTGGCACCACCAGATAATGTCAACGTAAATGAGAAATTTAACATTGTATAATTGAGAAAGAAGTGCCGATTACAAATGAAAGACAGCAAAACTTTAATCCTTCCCTTCTAGCTAAATCATTAACACAAAACACAAAATAGAATAGACAGGGAAAAAGTAATATCAGTTGAGAAGACATTTTTTTAAACAAGAATAAATAATACTCAAAGTACTAAAATAAAGTAAACTAAATGAATACTAGGATATTTTCCCCATTTGAAAGACAGAAAAAAAAGAAAGAAACCTCAATCTTTAATCTTTTAATTTTGTTTGAAGACCAATATTTTTTATATAGATAGAGAAAATAATTTGCTAATAAATTTTTGCTAACACCATATGATACTGTAAAATGAACATTAGGAAATTTGGTAAAGTATGTATACTTTATGATGTTATTGTGTAAATTATCCTTCTTCTTCATTTTTGTGATAAAATGCCCAACCTTTCAAAAAGAAAAGACAATGCACATGATACAAGCTTTTCTAGAAAACTATTTCGCCGAATAGCAAAGACACATGCCCGCCTGGACCACAAATCACAGTTTGCAATCTTTCATCAGGAGTCATCATCATCTCCATTCATCTAACCACCACCACCAGTCAACAAAGTACTAAGAACACATTCACATGCTTTTTCTCAAAGACAAATCTCAACCCACGTTTCCGTAATCATCCAGACAATATCATTCATCAACAATCAAACAAACAAATGGAAGGAAAATAAAATAAATCAAGCAAACAAATAACAAATGAAACCACAAGAAAGAAGAAAAGAGGAACAGCCTTCTAATATATAACAAAGGGCCAAAACAACTGTCTGATCCATTTTTGTCTTAATTAAAACACTCAACAACAAGACTAAAAAGTGTCGAATTACCTCAACTTATCAAGAGTATGGCTTTGAGCAATCAAGAAACAATATGATAGAATGCAAATCACTTCTGCTACCAACACATACTATGGTGGAATGTATCATAAGCCAATTTTATTTTCCTCTTTGGTCTTGAGGTAGTTGCTCTTGCTTTCCACCATGTAAGCATAAACATTTATGGATGTTTCCGACACTGCTCAGAACTGCATATGCATGAAGACGGGCGTCACAAACATGAGATGAGTTCGTCAATTAAAAAGAAAATCTAACCTGGCCCTATACATGCTACTGCAATAAATTATCCGGTAATGCATTACTTTAGTCACTTCAATATCTTAGAGAGAATTGGAAAACTGAACACGTTGCTCTGAGTTATTAGATTTTGTGTGATATCTTAGATCCTCATCACATATTAAGCATTCATAATGTTCTAAGAATAGTACCCAGACAATTGAACAATTGACAAATAGATTTCCTTTCTTGGTAAATATGAGTGATCCAAGAACCATTCGCTATATGCCTCTTTTTTTGTTCATATTAATGTTAATCAAGCTATTTTATAAAGGTTTTAGTCAAATCCAATAGGTAGAACCCTCGTTGCAGCTTTAGATGCTGTGTTAGGATTATCGAGGACTGATTAGGTAAGAACTTCATATTTTTTTATTTATCATTTGAGTTAGTGTAGACAACTCATTTTACATGCTTTCCGTTATTTTTTTAGAACTCCAAAGGACGACTGAGGTAGTGGTACCAAGTTCAAGTATTGTATGTTAGTTCTACAACAACAACAACAACAACTAAGCCATTTGTCCCACGTATTTGGGGTAGGCTACATGCACCAAAAGAGAATTACGCCGGATCAGGCACATAGATCAGCTTTCTCCACTCATTCCTATTGAGCAATATGCCTTCACTAGACCTTTAGCCACTATATTTTGTCGTATTACCTCCATCCATATTTTCTACGGTCTCCCCTGCGCTCTTTTAACTTGCCCTAAATTGATACGCTCTACTCACCGGACTGGCGCATCTGTAGGTATACGTCGCACATAATCAAACCATCGTATGCGGTTTCCGCTCATCTTCTCTTCCATAGATGCTACATTTATCTTAGTACGAATATCCTCATTTTCACCTTATCTCCCGCATGTTACCGCACATCCAACGAAGCATGCGCAACTCTGCTACACTCATCTTGTGGGTATGATATCTCTTTATAGCCCAATATTCTGTATCATATAACAAAGCTGGCCTAATAGAAGTCCGATAAACTTTCCCTTCACCCATAACGGAATGTTACGATCACATAAAACTCATGTTGCGCTCTTCCATTTCAACCAGCCAGCTTGGATCTTGTGGTTAACATCATTATCAATCTCCCCATCATTTTGGATAATAGAACTCAAGTACTTAGAATGACTGCTCGTCGGTATTTCTTATCCATCTAGTCTCACAATACTATAATCTCGGATTCCCTATTTACTGAATTTACACTCCATATACTTTGTTTTGACCCTACTTAATCTAAAATCTCGAGGTTCTAGAGTTTGCCTTCATAACTCCAATTTAGCATTTATCCCAGCTCTCATCTCATCGACTAAGACAATATCATCAGCAAATAGTATACACCACGGTATCTCATTCTGAATAGCTCAGTAAGCTCATCCATCACTATGACAAATAAGAATGAACTCAATGCAGATCCTTGATGCAATCAATTTGTGATAGAAAAATCACTTGTTATGCCTCTACAAGTTCTGACATTTACCACTACTTCATCGTACATATCCTTAATTATGTCAATAGATTTGATGAGGACTCTCTTTTTCATCAATGTCCACCATAATACCTCTCTTGACACATTATCATAAACGTTTTCTAAATCAATAAAGACCATATGCAAATTTCTCTTCCTCTCTCGAAATCGCTCTATAAGTTGACGAAGCAAATGAAAGCCTCTATTGTCGATCGCCCCGGCATGAACCCAAACTGGTTCTCTGATATTGTAACATTCTGCCTGAACATGTGTTCAATTACTCTTTTCCAAAGCTTCATGGTGTGACACATGAGTTTTATTTCACGATAGTTTGAACAACTCTAGATATCACCCTAATTTTTCTAGTTCATTGTATTCTAGTTCTATGGCACCTAATTTTTCTTTGCAACAATAAAGGAATAAAATAATATGATAGATGACAGGAGATAGATAACAGAGAAACATTATGAAAGGTTCAAAGAGGAGTTGATAATTCTAGATTCTGACAAAATGTACACATATTTCGATCTCATGTAGATGAACTTAGCCATGAGATACCATAGGAACTGAACACATATCATGGGATAATGTGAATACCAAATGAGAAAATAAGTACAAAATCAAGAAGAGAAAACAGTTGGTAAATTAAAATGAAAGAAACATGTTAGCCAAACCAACATTAGGTAATGTTTAACAGGGTTCACTCCAGCAAGGTTAATTCTTAATGATCCATCTCCAAGCCACCAGAAAAAAACACTCTTGAAAATTAATAATCCATCTCCAGCCACCAGAAAAAAACACTCTTGAAAATCACCTTTAAATATCAATTGTTAAGAATCCACTTCCACGCCAGCGGGCGTCATATAAGCATGATGCCATATCATACCACATCAGACATCCTAACTCAATTTTGTCCAAAACATCTTTAGACGAAAAAATAATTCTAAAAGAAAGAACAAAAAAGAACTCAGAAAGCCTGGAAACTCTCTTACAGAACACTCCATATTTACTACCATCAAAGTTGGTATTTACCTTACTTAAGAGGTTAGAGGTGGAGATCACTTTGGCTCCTCTACGAGAATAACAAAGCAATGGAGAAGAAAGAATGTACCCATTCTTGTACAAAAAAGCACTGAAATGATTTCAAACTCAACCCAAGCCTTCAAGGGATGTATTATCTTTAACTCTAATAAGCCCTTTAGATTCTTCTGTTGTTTTCTAGCTAAACTATCTACAGTCTTGGTAACAATGAAGATACAACTCTGAAAGCAAAGGTGCTGAAAAGTAGAAACACAATAAGATTTTCTTGTGAGGAAAAAACCCAAGGTGAAAAAAAGATTAGAGTTTAGTAGGAACTTGGATCGTGTCACAGTACCTCATTGAGAAAGAGAGTTTAGACCATTCATCCACAGAAATTAGTGCACGTTGGAAAAATAAGTACTGAGGATAAATTTATATGAAAAGACATGGAATTTTGACTAAAAGGCTGCCCTTTAAATGCATTATGTTCTCTTCATAGATTTGAATATGTAGGGAAGTTATATAAAAAAAGCTAGGTATACATGAACCAACCCATTGTAAGATTGAAATTGGTAAAGATTTGATGCAAGCATTCAGCCATGGCGCATGAATCGAAAAAGACGAAGTCGCGCAACTCAAGAGTGATTCAAGCAATTTAAGAATTTTCATGTAATTTTCTTTTATTTTTTATTTTTATTTGTAGTTGTATCTTTCTTTTGTTTTAGTAACATATCGGTTGTATCTGAATGTTGGTTTTTACAGAACTCAGTGAATAAAGTCTTGTATTAGTTGATTAGATAATGAAGAATTTTGATAAAAACAGTTATATGAGATTTGAATTATCTCAATTTGTTTAGGATTATTCCTAATTATTTCCCTTAAACAAAAAAAAACTAATCTAATTCTCTCTCCCCTTTCTTTTCTCAGCCGCCAGCACAGGGCTCCCCTTCCTCTTCTCTGTTCTCTCTCTCATCAACAACCCACATCCCCTTCTCCCTCTCTCAAGTCAACAGCAAATTCTTCTCCAACTCGTCAGAAACCTCGTCACCAACACCCACTCAATCTCTCGAGCTTTATCCCTCTCGCACTCGCATTTGACTGCCTCAAGAGGCTCGCACCTCTTCCTCCTCCTAGCTGTGCGCCGCCGCCATCCACCGTCCATATCCTCATCTTTAGCCTTGACATCAAGAACCCAATCCACCTGCCATCTCGACAACTGTCGATCTCACCATCTTCTCTGCCAAGCACCGTCACGCCATCATCCTCCACATCTCCTCTACCAGCATTGTTGCCTACATCCTCGCGCTCTGCCAAAGTTCTGCCAACACTCTCCCCTCCTCCACTACCCGACATGCAAGCACAAAGCCGCAAGCCTCTCGCCATCGAGCTGCACCTGCAAAAGAAGAAGAAACAAATCAAATTGAGTTTTAAAATTAAACCCGACCCGCAACCCATACCCACTTCAAAGAAAACATCAACACGGGTTTAAGTTGTAAACCCACTTCGGTAAACCAACTTGCTGCTACAGTGACGGGCAGTACAGAACATACCCATTAAGGATCGGGTTTCATTTTTGGGCGACAACTCTCACATCCGATGTCTGATTCAGAAGTTCTTGGAGGCGTTGAACTCGTGGAGAAGATAGCCTCAAAACTGCATCTACTTCAGGTCGCTATTTCTTAACCCGGTCCTCAGTAGATAATTTTTAACATGGTCTTTATTTGTGAGTTGATATCCGTCTCTATTATTTTATCAATTATATCTGCTGCCACTATATTGCGAGACTGTGAGATTCTACTTGTCCTGTATTTATTGATCATATGCATTGATTTTACAAGTTTTGCCATCATATCAGTTTATTTAGATTAAGATCGGTACCACTGCACTTACACGTTTTGTTATATCCATTTGTAGCATTAATAGTTTTAATTATTTTCCTACCCAAGATCCTTTTATTGGTGAAACGTAGCGACGCTTATTACATCACTGATTTCTGATTCACACGCATACATTGTTTCATATCATTTTGGTATCAGAGCACGATTATGGTAGGATCTGCATCACATAGGCACTTGTTAGAACATTTTTCCGCTTTATTGCATTAAAAAAATATTTAATTTAGATTTGCATCTATTCATTTCTATTTAGATTTTGTGTAGTGTATGCCCACCCGTAGTAATCACCCACATCTCTAGTAAGTCTTACACCTCTCCAATGGATTCCCAGCAAATTGCAGCAATGTTCGTCGAGATAAATGCTAAACTAGAAGCGCTCAAGACACTCGACGAAAGACTGATTAGAGTAGAAACCACAAGTGACCAAACTCCAACAAGAAACAACCGACATAACACATTGATAATCCGCCCAATATCGATACTCAGTATCTGAAAAGCATCAAAATTGATGTCCCTAACTTTGATGGACGCCATGACCCACAACTTTTCATAGACTGGACACTCCAACTAGATAGTTACTTCACATGGTACAGACTCACTAAACCTAGAAAAGTTAATTACGCTGCAATGAAATTGTCTAGCCAAGCTAGTCAATATTGGACAATCTAGAAACCAGGCGTGCAGCCTGAGGTTGACCAACGATTGACACATGAGATAGATGAAAAAAGAGGTAGAAATAAAGTATTAACCACCATCATTTAGTGATCGTCTCATAGACAATTGGCATCAACACACTCAAGGCAATAAATCTGCAAAAGAGTATATCGAGAAATTTGATGAATTCCTCATTAGATGAAATACCCTCTATAGGAAAGGTAAAGCCCAAATTCTTTCTAGATTCAGAGCGGCTCTTAGATATGATTTATGAACTGAACTGTTAGCTAGAGGAGTCAACAAGTTAGAGGCAGCATATACGTTAGTCTAAGTTTAGATTTTGCTAGGACCACTCATACTTCCAAGAGTCACAATTATAGGACCTCAGTGTCTAAACCGTCCTAATATCCCCAACCTAATAGGTCTAGTACTTAAACCCCTTCACATAGGAATGACATCAAGGGTAAAAGTTTTGAACGGGACAACAGAATAAGGACCACGAGTCCTTCAAAGTCAGTACCACAACCAAGTGCTACAAATGCCAATGTTACAGAAACTTAGCTGCCAGTTGCCCTAGCTCGTCAGAATCATTAATTATATATAAAATACCCACCAAAGCCACTGAGTCAGAATCTGATATGTACATTTTTAAGAGAGAAGATTCTGAAACTGATGAAGATCTCACAAGTGATGATGTTGGTCTCAATTATATTAATCAATACTATCAACTCAGTTGTCTGTTGTTAAATGTGTCCCCTCCCCACCAGCTGAAAAAGACGATTAGAGAAAAAATGCTATCTTTCAGATGTTCACCAAAATTAGAGATATGAGTTGTAAAGTGATTGTGAACAGTAGAAGTTGTATCAACGCAATATCATCCAAATCGCTCAAATATCTTGGATTAGAGGTTATGCCCCACCCTCACTCTTTCAAAGCATCTTGGATTGACTCGACAGCACTTGAAGTCAAACAATGATGTCTTGTCCCAATCAATTTCAATCATTACAAAGACAAATTGTTGTGATGTGATCTCCATGAATGTGGGTCAAGTCATTTTAGGTAAACCATGGTTGTTCGACAAAAATATCACCATTTATGGTCAATCCAATATATGTCAATTTGAGCATGAGGGTAAGCAGATTAAGCTACCACCCTCAACAGCCCAAGACTCGACAACCCAAGCAGACATTCACTTTGGCTTTGCTGCCAAATTCACCTTCTCCGCCTTTTATTGCTATTGTTCCTCCCTATCTTTCACTAGTTATGCATATCCTATCCGCAAATCGCTTTCTCCCTTACTACCGACACCATCCCATTATAGAGCATTCGAGTCTGCATCTATATTTGCATCACTCAACACGTACACAAATCACACAAAAAGATCAGTAATAAAAATAAATAAAACTTTGTGAAGCCTACTTTAAGAACTGACAGTAAAAAAAATATTTAAAGCTTTTAATGTAAACAATTATGTGGTTGTTTGAATTTATCCGAAACAGTTTCCTTCGGGAATTGTTAAGATGTTGCATGTTCGCAATGCTCGACCTTTCAAGATCTTGAATAAATCGAATTACAATACTTATGTTATAGAGCTTCCTACATATTATGGCATTAGTTATACTTTCAATGTTAATGATCTAGTGGATTATAAGGGTTTTGATTGTAACTCATTAGTTGTTAAGCCTTCCCCTAAGCCATTCTCTGAGAGACCCCAACTTACTCCACTCCTAGGTACGCATCTCATTACAGTAAAAAAGTTGATAAAGTTTTAGAGAATGAGACTATCACGATCAAAACTGGTAAACTAGGGTTCAAAAACTCGGTCGATCTGGTTCCAACTCGACCAAACCGGAACCAAATCGGCCTCCTCCAGTCCGAAACCGGGCCACGAATCAATATTATTCCAACGTTTGCTTGACTAGGGATGGAGTCGGAGTCGACTCGAACGTATCAGCTAAGTCAATAATGGAATCAGCTTGACTCGATCGATACCACCGAGAGTCGGAACCGAGTTCATCCCGAGTCAAACCCGATCTCTGTCGAGTCGACCATAAAAGAAAAAAATGGATCTGAGAGATCTCCGTAGCGAAAAAAAGCCAAAAAAAATAAATCTTATCTCGACTGTCGATCTCCGCCCGTCACCGTCGATCTCCGCCAAGTCTTCGAACAAGATTGTAGAGAGAGAGAGATCGGAGGGAGGGAAGAGAGAGGGATAGAGATCAGAGGTAAGGGGAGAGAGACCCTCTCTCCCTCTCTCCCGCTCCTTTCGATCCCTCCCTCTCTTTCCTCCCTCTTCTCACCCGATCTCTCTCATCTGTCTCTCTCTCTCTCACCCCTCTCTGTCTCTCTTATAAACTTCCTTTTTCTTTTTTAATTTTTGATTTTTTTCAGATTTACCCCTCTAATCTTTTATATTTCTAAATTTACTCTTAAATTTATATATTTCTTATATTTATCCCCTCAAATCATCATATTTCCCCAATTACCCCTCAAAACAAATTTGTTTTGGACATGTGATACATGAAAATTGATATCTACATTTTTTTTTAAAAGTTTATTGCGATTTTTTAGAATTTTTGAGTTTTATTTGTAGTGTTTTGCGCGGATCGCCCAAGTTCGTTACGTTCCATGCGAAAGATGTGAAACAGTGCCCGCAGAGACCGCGACTTTAAACCATGGGTGAAACTCACAGGTACTTGGACCGCTGTAAAGAAAAAACTGATTGTTACTTTACAGCTAGATCGAGGTAATTTGCAGCGAACTAATCTGGTACAGTAAGGGAACTAATCTGGTACAGTAAGGGAGCACTATCCCACCTGACTCGACGGGGTCGAATCTTCTCCCACCCTAAAAGAATGATGCAGGCATTCAGCCATGGCACATGAGCCGAAGAAGACAAAGTTGCGCAACTCAAAAGTGATTCAAGCAATTTAAGAATTTTCATGCACTTTTTATTTTTGGTTTTTATTAGTAGTTAAATTTTTTTCTTTATTTTAGTATCACATCGGTTGCATCTGAATGTTGATTTTTGCTGAACTCTATAAATAGTGTCTTATATTAGTTGATTAGATAATGAAGAATTTTGATAAAAACAGTTATTATATGATACTTTAATTATCCAATTTTTCTAGAATTATTCCTAATTATTTCTCTTCAACAAAAAAACCCTGATCTAATACTCTCCGCCCCTCTTTCTTTTCTCAGCCGCCAGCACAGGGCTCCCCCTTCTCTGTTCTCTCTCATCAATAACCCGCATCCCCCTCTCCCTCTCTCAACTCAACAGCAAAGCCTTCTTCAACTCGTCGACGAAAAACCCTCGTCACAAACACCCACTCAATCTCTCGAGCTCTATCCCTCTCGCACTCGCATTCGACCACCTCAAGAGGTCCGTGCCTCTTCCTCCTCCCAACTGTGCACCACTGCTATCAACACCACCGCCGTCCATCTTCTCATCTTCAGCCTCGACATCAAGATTCCCATCCATCTGCCATCTCGACAGCCTCGATCTCACCATCTTCTCTGCCAAGCATCGTCGCGCCACCGTCCTCCCGTCTTCTTTCTCCTCCACAACGCAGCCACATCCTCGCACTCCGTCGAAGGTCCACCAACATTCTCCTCTCCTCCACCGCCCGACGCGCAAGCACAAGGCCGCGAGACTCGCCATTGAGCTGCACCTGCAAAAGAAGAAGAAGAAGAAGAAAGAGAAATTAGTTTGGGTTTTAAAATTAAACCCGACCCGCAACCCACTTCCAAGAAAACATCAACACAGGTTTAAGTTGCAAACCCGCTTCCATAACCCGACCCGTTGCTACAGTAACGGGGCAGTACAGAACAGACCCGTTAAGGATCGGGTTTCGTTTTTGGGCGATAACTCACATCTTGTGTCCGATTCAGACGTTCTTGGAGGCGTTGGATTCGTGGAGACGAGAGCCTCGGATCTGCAGCCAGTTTAGGTCACTGAGATCTCTGTGATCCTCGATAGGTAATTTTCTTAATCTGCTCTTTATTTGTGAGTTGATACTCGTCTCAATTATTTTATTAATTATATCTACTGCGAGACTGTAAGCTTCTGCTTGACCTGTGTTTACTGATCATATGCATAAGTTTAACAAGATTTGTTATCATAACTAGTCTTTGCATCAGTTTATTTAGATTAAAATCGATACCACTGCACTTGCACGTTTTGTTAAATCCATATGTTGCATTATTAGTTTGAATTATTTTTCTATCCAAGATCGTTTTGTTGGTGGAACTTAGCGAAATTTTATTCTATCACTGAGTTCCGATTCACACGCATTCACGTTTCACATTAAGATTCAACTATGCAACCCAATCACATATATGCTCATAATTGGTTTTAACCCTCTCCCCTCTTCTCCTTCCATTATATCTCACTCAAATGCTCAAAATCTAATAAAAATACTCAAGTTAAGAATTCCATGGTTCTCAAAATATCCCTCTGTCATTCGCCCTTTCAGAAACATTGCCACTTGTTTTAAGAGGAAAAAATATTATATCTCATTCCTCCATCAAAGTCTAGGTCAATAAATGAAACATATTTCACTGTTTGCTTCTCCGCTATCGAACTATCTAATATCATGTAATTCATTTTCATCAACTTGATCAATAGTTGATTTGAATATCTAAATTTGTGTGTGACTTTCATTGAAGAGAGAAGAACCTTCCACCATTGAAGATGGGTAAAACCAGTAAGAAACTTAAGGCTAATGTAGGTCATAATGAGGGGCCAAGGCACTCAAGAACCTCAGGATAAATTTGTCCATAATGGGGCCGTTTGTTTCGCGTAAAACTCCGTAATTCGTAAGTGACTTACTACCCAGTTATAACTACGGCGTTTGTTTGGATCGTAATTCGTAAAAGACTTACGTAACTCAACTAACACTCACTTGCAACCCAGTTATCACTCACTTACAGCCCAGTTACAGTTAATTTTGTGGTCATACAAATTTGTAATATTTTTTTATATTAATATTAAAATTTTTTAATATTTAACTTTTTTAATATTTATTTGCAGTATTAAAACTTTTAAAATTGTAAAATAGTTAATTTTGTAGTCAACTTTTTCACTTACGACTTATACATTACGACAACCAAACACCGTAAAGTACAATACACTTTCCCACTTTATAATTTTATATTACCAACCAAACACCGTAAAATTTACATACATGTAACTCATTTACAATTGTAAAAGACTTTACCAATTGCCACTACGAATTACGGCCAGTTACGACAACCAAACAGACCCAATATGTACAAAGAAGCAAATGATACTCAAGTCATGACAGTTCCGTAAGAAGACGTCTTTGCTCACTACAGAGGGGTAAAACGTGAAAATTATAAAATGGAGGGGACAATACATAAAATAAAGTCAGAGGGGTTAATAAATAAATCTTAAAGAAATTTGGTCAACGAAATTTTTTGCTTTTTATACAATGGTTATGAGTAGAATAGAAAGAAAATTTGACAGATGAAAGGATTGTGGTAGACCCGAAACATTGTGACTTCATATTACTGGAATTTTTTAACCACTAATATCCCATGTCACTTTTTTGCCGTATCCCATATTTGCTAACTATGGACATAATTATTAAAACATTATTTTTTTCAAACAGTATGAATATTTTATGTATTTTATCTATTTTTTATATTAGTGTCAAGAACACATCATCTCATCATTGGCTAACTGGATATAGGGCCACTACGATATGGTATAAAGGCATGGGGTTGGATTAATGAGGTCACATCTTCAACACTAGATTACAGCCTTTGTTCATAAAGAAAAACTTGCCATGGGGAAATAAATAAATAAATTAGATGACAACACTAGACAATTACCCAAAAATAACCCATGAAGTACTAGTCGTACACCAAAACATGAATAGGACTCGGCCACAAAGCATACACCAAATAGAAAATTAGAAGAATGGAAGGAAGTCAACAAGGAAGAACCCGCAGGCGAATAAATGTAAACAACCGATAAAAGAATAAAATCATTTTAGAAATTAAATGGAATTGCATAAAGTTAGACACGAGGGACAACAAATTAAAATCGCTCAGAAATGTTATCAACCATGTTTTGTTTGTGTTTGAAATTTTACCTCACTGCGCGTAGAGAATCACCAGAGTTTCCCAACCTCCCTGCACAATCTCCAACTCAGCTAGGAAGCTATTTAGTCACATATACAGTAGACTATATGTCTTCATCTCTCGATCTATCAACTACCACAAATAAATAATTTAGAGAATACAACAAGAGAAGAAAGGATTTCAGAAATAAAGAGAAATGCAAAGGAAAGACACAAAGAACACCCAAGTAAAACAACTTAGGAATTTTATCAAACATGTTTTATCCGTGTTTGAAATCTTACCTTCATGCTGAGAAAGAGCGAGTCTTCTAGCCTCTTTGCATACTGCAGATAAATTTGCTGTGCAGAGTTAGATTGCGTAAATTAGCCTTTTTTTTAATTGTTAACGATGCACCTTATCAAAAAAAGAAAAAATGCACATGATACAAGCCATTCTAGAAAAATATTCAGCATAATAGCTTGCAGCACAGACACATGCCCCGGGCCACACATCAGTTTGTAATCTTTCATCAAGAATCTCATCTCCAATCATCTAACCACCAAGAGTCAATAAAGTGCTAAGAATATTCACATGGCACAAAAGCAAAGAGGTCCCAAGTCCTCCCCCACACAAATCACCCATGTTCTCTGCAAGCCACACACAAATCATTCATCATCATAAACAACTAAATAAGCACCAAACTGAAGATTGGCCTTCATATATATGATTATATGAATAAGCATTAAATATTGTCCTTCACTAGGAATACTCTATATAACTGGTAAGACAAAGACAAATGGCTGTAGATACATAGAGGTGACATAATATTTGCTTGGTCGATGATACTGGTGAACCAGTTAAGCACAAACCAAGGTGTCATCTTAAGCCTATTTGGGCACATGTGATCATTACTAAATTGTTCCAAGTCCCATTCGCAGTTGGAGACATATGCAACAAGCATATTCTGTGTGGGTACAAAAAAATTAGATTACATCTACCAGTGGCCTGAAATTCAAATGTTGAGAAATTCTAACAGATGTGGCCTTGATTTTGTTTACGTAATAATTTTTGGGATGCATATATATCACAAATTAGACATGTTATCAAGAGAAACTTTTAACATGAGAACCTAATAATACTACGAAATTGTGTGAATCTATAATGGAGATCTATCTATAATCACACAACTCTGATTAGCAAAGCAATTTGCTCCATTTTACTGGCAATAACTTGCTTTTTACCAAATTTAAGCACAGGTATCATTCCTAAACTCACTCATAGTATGATTTTTCCCCCTGCGGAGACTTCTTAATTGAAAATAAGAATGCATTTAAATAGGCTATACATAATTGTGATAATATTAAACTGGTAATGAATAGGGATGATCCTTTTTTGGCGAGTTCGATAGTAGAGTAAATGAGTTAATCCACAAATAAATTGAAAAAATAACTGAATTGGGAAAAAAATGGAAACAGAACTGAATCGGGGACAGCATACCAGGTCTCTTTTTCTTTCAGCTCTTCCCTGGAGAGAAATTACAAAAAAAAAGTTAGAGATAATTAAAGGAGATAATAATAGAGAAACACTTCATATATACATTAACATCAATTTAGTGACCATTGGAATTCATGATATCTTGGAATACATTAGCACTTTGAACCATTACTGTAATCCTAATCTAAATTTAATTGACTAAGTTCAACAACATGAGGGATAAAGCACAGAATCAAAGAACCCAATAAATGAAATTTTCAAAAGAAGATGAACACCCGATTCTGATGTAAATCATCAATCAGAGTTCCTTCCATGCATATAGCCTGCATATAAGTCTAAACAACAAGAGAAAATTATTACTTACTTTCCTTCTATCAGGAATTTTTTTCAAACACCATGGTTCAAAAGTTATCAACATCTGAAGTAACTCTGAAGTAGAATGGCAAAGTTACCTCTTTGATGAAAAAAATTAAAAATCATGTTATGAGCAAATTTTGAACCGAATCAAGAATTTTACTCAATTTAATTGAAAATAATCACACCAGCTCACTGAATCTGGACTAATTCTTGAAGAAGGCATTTAGAAAAGGTTAAAAAAATGCCACAGATACAAGCTATCCTACTGCACAGACACATGCCTCCGGCCACACATCAGTTTGTAATCTTTCATAAAGAATCAATCATCTATCCAGTCATCTAACCACCCAGAGTCAAGAAAGTGAATATTCACATTCACATAGTACAATAGCAAAGAGGTCCAACTCCTCCCCCACACAAATCACCCATGTTCTAAATCAGCCACACACAAATCATTCATCATCATAAACAACCACAAATCAAAGAAAAAATAAATAAATAAGAACCAAACAAAACAATTTAAAGTAAACAACAAATAATAAATTAAGCCACAAGAAGCAAAGAACAGCCTTCTAACGTAACAAAGGGCAAATACGACTCTCTAGTCCATTTTTATCTTAATTAAAAAGACATCATAATAAAAGGAGGAGACTCAGAATCTTAAAAAGGATAATAAACGACTCCCCTGACCACACAACCTAACAATGAAGGATCTAATTGACAATTAAAAAAACAAGAAACGAAAATTGAAGAATGAAAATAGATCTCCAACGACCTGACGACATCCACCATGGTTCGGTTCTCAAACGCTCAAGCAGCGCATGAACTCCCACTGCTCATCATCTTCAACATCGCTGCAGCCACTGATAACCCCACCGCTATGCTCGTCATCCACAGATCCGGCACCAACATCAGCACCAATAAGAGCAGCAGCGAAATCAAGATAAGGCATGGAGTGGAACGCCCGCGCCAGGCCACAAGCAATGGCATTGATGTTGGCCTCTCCCCCCAGGCTAGCAGGGTCCTCTGCCCGCCGCTTGAGCGCCTCGAACATTATTTCGGGCTCGTGCTGCATCGCCCGCAGAACGTCCGCGCACGACGGCCCAGGCACAGCCCGCGTCACCGCAAAGCTGTACGGCCCGTCGCTCTGCGAGACGCGCACAACGCTTGGTCCCCCGAACAGGTTGTGCATTCCCCCGAGCGCCTCCTGATAAGCCCCTCCGAGAAACATCCCCAAGTAGTACCCTCCGCCCCCTCCGCCGCCAACCATCTCGTGCAGTGGAAGGCTCGACATCTCCCCGATGAACCTGTTTATTTTCCCATCACTGTCGCAGGTGAGATCAGATAAAATTCCATCCACGCCTGGCTTCTCGTTGAGGCGATGAATGGGAAGGATTGGAAACAGCTGCCCGATTGCCCAGAAATCTGGCACCGATGTGAAGATGGAGAGATTCACATGGTAGGTGTGAACTGGGCGACCCACTCCGATCTCCTTCCCCACCAAATCACAAAGTGCGTCGACAGCCGCCAAGTGTTCGAGACCAAGCAACCCGTCTTTGAACTGATCAACGCACCTCTGCTTCAGCTGATCCGCGAAGACGAGGCATGAGTCGTACTCTCCACGGACTGCAGCGGCCATCAGATTCAGGTAGTTAGCACGAGCATCGCCCACTAGCCCCTCTAGAAAATCGGCAAGAATGAGACCAACTGAGGCCGGCTCCATGGTGTTCGACGAAATGGCCTCAAAGACGAGAACAGAGTGATGAGAAACAAGAGCTCGGCCGCTCTCACTGCAGATGATCGGATGACGGACACCCTTCCGGTCACAAGCAAACTGAACCGATTGAACCACCGCAGCCGCATACTCGTCAAGATTATACCCAACAGACATATCGGAACCACCGGAACGAGATCCATCATAATCAACACCAAGACCACCTCCAATATCAATCACCCGCATGGAGGCGCCGAGCCTCGCGAGCTCACAATAGATTTGAGCTGCCTCACCCACACCATCAGATAACAGAGCAGTGGACGGGATTTGTGATCCGATATGAAAGTGAAGGAGCTGAAGGCAATCAAGCATTTCATGGCTCTCAAGTTTCCTAGCCACAGAGAGCACCTGAGTGGTGGTAAGCCCAAACTTGCCTTTCTCACCAGAGGTGGAACCGAAATGGCCGGAGTGCTTGGTGCGGAGCTTGGCCCGGAGACCGATCACCGGGCGAACGCCGAGCTTCTTGCTCGTCTCAATCACCGTATCGAGCTCCTCCTCCTGCTCCAAAACGATGACCGTGTTCAGATTCAGCCGCCTCCCCAACAGAGCAAGAGAAATGTACTCCTCATCCTTGTACCCATTGCAGATAAGGAAAGCATCAGGGTGTCCCTTTGTGAGGCAACTCATGGCGAGGAGCAGCTCGGGTTTGGATCCAGCCTCCAACCCGAACCGATAGGGGTACCCAAACTCGACGATGTCTTCAACGATGAACCGATCCTGGTTGCATTTGACGGGATAAACCCCCTGGTAATGAGAACCGTACCCACTGGACTGGACCGCGAACTCAAATGCCGAGTTCAGAGACTCGAGGCGGTGCTTGAGGACGTTCGGGAAGCGGACGATGAGGGGCAGCGGGAGGCCGAGGCCGCCGTCGGGTTTTGGATCGGATGCCTTCTTGACGACCTTCATGAGGTCGATCTCCTGGTGGGGGAGGGTGGCGGGGCCGAAGGGGCGAACGGCGATGTTGCCGGACGCGTTGACGGAGAAGTAAGGTGCCCCCCAGCCGTGGATCTTGTAGAGGGAGGCGGAGAGATCGGTGGACCACGGGGCGGCGGCGGTCGTGGTCGTCGGAGTGATGGTGGCGGGAAATGGTCCCGCCGAAGCGGCCGGGGAGAGAGAGGCGTCGTCCCACGGCAGGGCGTAGCCAGGAGGTGGGGGGACTGCAGCGTCTACGCACGCCAGGGCCGGCATCTGTCTCTTCCCCGATCGAAAGGCAAAAAAAAAAAAGTTAGTTAAAAAAGATCAAAATTTCTGAAGTAGGGCGAAAATTGGGGGTTTTGAAAATCGCCGGCGAGGAACAAAAATAATGAAGATGAAAATTTTTGAAGATTTGGTGGTGATTTTGTAAGAGAAGGGGCTTTAAAAGCCGCCGAGGCCGGAGCCCCGGCTACCCCGCAAACGAAGCAAGAATTGGGAAGAAGAAAAGGTTTGAGGCCTAGATCGCTATTAGAATGTTCAGATCTCCCCACGCCGGAAACCTCAGAAGGAGGAGGATGAAAATGGAACTAAAATTTCTAGATCTGGGTGGGGGAGGCGGCGGCGGAGATTGGGGTTGGGATTGACAATTAATCAAAAATGGAAGGGTAAGGATGAAGAGGGGGAGAGGCTATGGATGGATGGAGTTGGCGAGAATTGCATGAGAGGCGAGGGCACTTTATATAGCAGAAAAAAAGCTGCTATCTTGTTTTTATTTTAATATTGTTATTGATTGAAAAAGGAAGAATAAACAAATCTCATCATCAACGTCAAATTTTGAAAATTTTCGCTAGGTTTTAACTCGCCAGCCGCGACTTTTTTCGGGGCGCATCGGCATCAGTCGGGCGCGAATCAGTCACTCAAACCGAACCGCAGGTTTCTGTTACAATTTTATTAATAATTAATAAAAAAAAAGATTAATGATGTTCCAGTTTTGAAGGACGTGTTTGGTTGCAAAGAAGTGGGAGGAAGTAAGAAAATGGAGAAATATAATTACTCATTTTCTTACCCATCCAAACATCAGAAAAGGAAAATAAGAAAATCACTTTTCCTTTTCTCTTTTCTCTTTTCTCTTTCACACAACCATTTCTTTACTTTCAGAGTGCTAAAGTTAATTTTGTGGTCATATAAATCTCAATTGTAATAAGTTGTAGCACAAAACAGTTAATCTTTTGATCATGTAAATCTCATTTGCATTCTAATTACAAACCATTTTTTATTTCTCTTAATTAATTTTTATATTAATATTATTTTGCTGTCCACTTTGTGGTCAACTTTTTCACTTCTACTTCCACATTACCATCCAAACAACGGAAAAGACATAACATTTTTCAGATCACACTTCTCAATAACATTCAAACACCAGAAAACTTACAAACCAATTCCCAAATTCCAAAGGGAACTGTTACGACTTCCTCACTTCCTTACTTCCTCACTTCCACCCTTAACCAAACAGGCCCGAAGCTGAAAGGTTAAAAAATAAAAAAATAATCCTTTCTCTGATCTCTCGTCTCTAGATAAAAAACCTTTTCTATTCTTGCGGTGATTAAATTGTCCTCATAATGTTGTGATCTCATCCTCCAGATGACGATTTGAAAGAAAGTGATCGCGGACGGACCGGATGAAACCGCGTTTGCTGCGTTGGACAATTACCGCTCTCTCACCGGGTCAAGGCAAATTGGACCCGATCGAAAGAGATCGGGTCGGATATTGTACGACATGCACTATGATGGGCCCAGCCGCTGCACTAAGGGGCTGTTTGTTTGTTTGAAAAAAAAAGGTGAAAATTCACTGTATTATGGGTCCCACTGACTAGTTTCTAAAAACTTGTTTGGCTGTTAAAAAAAATCGGGAACTCTGATGAAGCTTGCAACCAGTGGTTACGGACTCACAAAACTCTTTCCTACAGTTTGGCCCCGCGAGGGGTTGAAAGCGAGAGGAAAGAGGGAAAATAGTACCCACCAGGATGATGCTGCATGAAATGTTGAAGAGTAAGACCCACGGTGAGGTTTCCTCCGATTGATTTTGAACCAAACAGGCTCTAATATGAATCCAAAGGAACCAGTGTTTTATTTAACTGGATCAATCAGTGAGGTTCAATTGGGAGCTGGTACAAATTACATTACCAATTTGAAACGATTCTCTCCAACGACACCGCATAATAATGGTAGAAAGTTAAAAGTTTTTCAGCAGAAAGAATAAAAGGTCTATTTGTTTATCTGTTGTAGCACCCCAATCCCACGGATACGGAGACACTACTGCGACGTACATACCAGGGCGATGGTACCATCACATATGTATGCTAAGCATTAATACATATAGGATTCAGAGTGCGAAAATACGTGGTAATATACATTCCAACACAAAAGTACAAGTACTCAATCATCACAAATTGTGACATAATATTACATAAATATTACATCACCAGGTAGTACAAAAGTAAATTGTACAGGGTACAAAAGATAAAAACTCACGAGCTGAAAGAGTCTCGCGAGCAAGGAAAGACAGGATGAAGCTACGGCTGATCCGCCTACTCCTCGAAGTAAGTCTGATCCTCAGCTGAAGGGTCCACCTCGGTCTAAGCTGTAAGATCTAGACATGCAAATTCAAGATTGTTAGTGGGCAACCCAGCGAGTGTAAGAACCCAAATGGTAAGTATAAACAAAAGTGAGTGCATCAGGTCAAGTATTATGTATCCAAATCACTAAGCATGAAATAACTACAATAAATAGTGAAATATGGAAATGACATTAGAATTTATGTGGCATGAAATAAAAGCAAGTGTAGCAGGTCAAATGTCATGTAATCAATTAGCAAGCATGTAGTAACTACAATAGATAATAAATATGGAAATGACAATAAAAATTCATGTAGCATGAAGTCAATTATCAAGTTATTATTAAGACTGCTCAATTTGTATGTTTCGGTATATGGCCCGTACCATATACTTCCGCATACAAGTCAAGCGAGGTTGGTTATTGGAAACTGATGGGGAATGACGAACCATGTTTAGAGTGGGTCTCGTTTATGCCCAGGACAACGGTACAGGAGTATCCGGTATTAAGCCAGAATGTACCGCTAGGTACCAGGACTTACTATATGCCCAAAGGTCTTAGTATACGCCCAAACACGAATAGAGTGTCACCGCTCACCAGAATATACCTAGGAGATTATGGCACACCCGGCAGGCAGGCAGGGGAGTAGAGGTGCCAGTACACCCTACGGAAGCACCTGGTGGCCTCCAGGTCGAATCTCAGGAATTAGTTGTACCACATTTGTATGACCACTATAAACACAGAAGCTATATCGGTACCCATCATTTTTCTTGTCCCGGTGTAAGTTGTTTAATTATTATATATTGTCTAATAATAATGTCCACAGGGTATTCGCTAAAGTCCAATATCTATGGTTATCCTATTACGGGGATCAACATGAGTATAATATCAAGAGCATAATGTCAGGAGTCTCCCTATTTCAAGGGTTCAAGTATACAGGAGGTCAGGAGCACAGGAGTTCAGGAGTACCAAATGTCTGGTAATAATATAATAATATGTCAAGTCCCCATAAAAGTGATAGTCATGAATATGCAATATAATACAGGCATCAGGGGTAATAATATCCGGTCAGGTGTCACAATTCAGGTCCATGTACTTGTACCATGTGAAAACGTACCAAGTGAGTGCTAGCATATATCATATCACATATCAGGTGTCAGGATCAGGTATCAAGTATGACATATCAAGTACCGGTGTCAGATATCAAGTGTCATGGATCAGGAATCAAGTATAACAAATCAAATGCCAGTGATCGATATCACATGTCAAGTATAACATGTCCAGTGTCGATGTCAAATATCACGTGTCAAGTATAACATTTCAAGTGTTGGTGTGAATACAGAGTACAACCACATATATTAACCCGTATAGCGGGTATAATGTACTAAAATTACAGTAGCAAGTGTTAGGCATGTTACGTTAGTAATAAGATGTCCACATATCAATATAACATGCTATAAACATTAGAGTGCCAGTTATTAAGCATAAAGCAAACACTCGCCTAAAACTGGGACGCAATACCTAGAAAAGTCCGGGGAGTTCGCTAATACGCGCCAGCATGCTATTAGCCCATAAATATATTAATATATATATATATATATATATTATTTATAAATATTAGAGAGGGAATGAGAGAGGGGAGAGAGAGGAGAGAGACGGGGAGAGAGAGTGTGTAGGGTAAGTTTAAAGAGGAAAGAATTAGGGAATTAAAGGAGAGGGGTATGATAGAAATTTTGGAGAAGTAATTATGGGATAAGGGGAGGGTATTTAGGGAAAGTATGTAAAAGAATTATTTATGGAAAAGAAGGAAAAGAAAGAAAGAAGAAAAGAAAAGAAAGAAGAAGGGGTGGTGGCCGCTGGCCACCTGCCGGCGGCCCTGGGCGGCGGCGGCGGTGACACCGCCGGTGGTGGTGGGGCGGCGCCTAGCCCGGGGAGGAGTAGGGAGGAGTGGTGGGGGTTTCGGAGTTGGTATTTGTTTGGTGGTGGTCATTGATGGTGGTGGTAGTGGTGGTTGGAGGTGGTGGGGAGTTGGAGGAGGAGGTGATGATGGGGTGGTGGAATGGGTGGAGATGGTGGTGAATTTTGGAGAAGAAGAGGTGGGAGAAGTTATGAGTTTAGTTGAAATTGAAGAAGGAGTGGTGTTTGGGGTTGATGGAAGTGAAGAAGGAAGTGGGGAGCTAGGGGGTGTGTGGCTGGCGGCTAAGGGCAGTGGCGGCGACAGCTCCGGTGGTGGAGGCGACAGTGGTGATGGTGGGGGAGAGGTTGGTTGTTGGTTGTTTGTTTGGTGGAGAATTGAGATGAAGGAGATAAGGAAGAAGAAAGGGAGAAGTTAATAAGGAGAAAAAGTAGAGGGGAAATGATGGAAGGCGATGAAGGGAGAGATGGGCTGCTGTTGTAGCCCATCATGCTGTGGTTGCTGAAGATCACCTAGAGGGGGGGTGAATAGGTGATGGCTAATCTAATGGTCACTTATGAACAAATAATGCGGAATTAAAACTAAGTAGACCAAATTAAACTTCTTTTAATTTAAACACTTATGTATAACACAAGAGTGTTGCCGAATTCCCCTTGCGAGGCTCTGGACAAGCTCCTCTAGATTCCCCTTGAATGGGTTGAGGTGCCGCGTTGGCTATCTTGGTTGAATACTAGTGTTAACAACAATCCCAAGCAAGTATGTATATCAATTATGAGCACAAGGAATATATCATGCATATATAAGATGAACACAATAAATTGAATGCAAGATATAAAAAAGAGACAAAGAGAGAGAGAGGGAAGAGTAAGCAATCGCAAACACAAAGGGTTTGTTTCAAGGTTCGAGCACACTTGCTCTACATCCCCGCCTTCGACACACGAAGGATTTCCACTATGTAAGATCCCACCGGATCTCTCCTCGGTGCCGTACACCTACAAACCCTCGGACTCCCAAGTCCCGTACACACGCAAGTCCACCGACTCGCCGAGGCCGTACCTCGAATCACCAAGAGTTCACAACCGAACTCCAACCACAACGAGCACACTTGCCCGCTTCCTCAAAGTACAAAGAAAAATCTCTTTGATGATCACAACACTTGATCACCTAAAGAGCACTCTCACTACAACACACCTATAGGAATATCTAGCAATGGATAGCTCAAGTGTGGTGTGAGAAAAGTAAGGAAAGACTATGGTGAAAAACTCAAAGAATCACTTAACACTCTCTTGATAAAAACTCCCTTTAAGATGGGAAATATTTGCACTCAAATATGTGGAGAGAACTTCTGAAATCAGTTGAAAAACTAGCTCAAAGGTCTCCAAAATCTTCACCTCAAACAGATGACAAGATCCCAATTTATAGGCTGCAGAAAATAGAGCCGTTGGGAATCTGTCAGTGCTGTCGGTCGACCGCCGGTCGACCGGCCAACGGTCATTTTTCTGACCGTTGCAGCCACCGGTCGACCGGCTCGGTCGACCGATAACCTGGAATGAACTGTCGGTCGACCGGCCCGGTCGACTGATATTTCCAGAGAGCAAAGCTCTCTTGGTCGGTCGACCGACCCGGTCGACCGGCCACTGTGCTGACAACGTGCACAGGGCTGTGCACATCGGTCGACCGGACCGGTCGACCGGTTTGGCCTGTCAGCCAGTCTCCAGGTCTGAAAATAAGATTTAAAAATCTTTTATAAAATCCTAAAAATACATAGAAATTCTACAAAAATAGTTTTACCAATATACTTGAAAGAACAAACATGCTTGCACAAAATCAAGACATGTTATATATGTTTTGGTCTATTTTTGTAACTTGGAAATATTAGCTCAATAACTAAAATGTATTTTTCCAAAACATGTTTTTCCAAACTTGTTTTTCTAAATCTTCATCAAATACAAAAATAAGATATTTGAGTTCATTTTAAAGCATAGTGTGTATGGATATGATCCACTACACAATCAATAAGAAATATCTATGTTTTTGACATAAAGCACTAATCATGATTTTGGTTTAAAGATATGAACTATGAAATACCAAAATCTAAGATAAATATTTTTCTAAATAAAAATTCTTTTCTAAAATGAAATCTTTTATGAAATCAATTAAATCAAGAGTTCTATCAAGAGTGTGTGTGTGTGATATAACTTGAGCAATCCACCAACTATCTATCCTTTACATCTTTTACTAAAACAAAAATACAAATTCTATACCTAGACACAAGTCTTCATCTTCTTGAAGTCTTCCCTTGAAGGCTTCTCATCTTCTTGACTTGGTCCAAGCTTGATCCAAAAACTCCTTGGATCACCACATGCAAGCTCCAAATCTTGTTCTTTAATCCTTTGTTGAGCTGTGCACCTACTAAGATCTTGATCATGAATCTGTCACTAATTAAACACAAGATCATTAGTAACTATAACTACATGAGTTGATCATCATCAAAACTAGGGTGAAGGGCCTTTGGGCCAACAATCTCCCCCTTTTTGATGATGACAAAACTCATGGAGTTATATATGCATGGATTAAAGTAAAGCTTCAAAGAAGCTCCCCCTTAACTCATGCATAATAAATAAGCAATAGATATTCAATGAAGCACATGACATGTATGCAATGTAGGAGATGCAATCATATAAATCAAATCATAAATCAAATCTTTTGCTCCTAATTGCAAGACAACATATATGCATAAATACAAATCTTACTCCCCCTTAAGCAAGGAACCAAATACTTCTCCCCCTTAAGTAATGAAATCATGCATATAAAATCACAAATTCTTCTCCCCTTTTTGTCAATCATCAACAAAGGGTTCAAAGAAAATACATCAAACAAATTTTTTCTCCCCCTTTTTTTGTCAAAAACAAAGAAATCAAGGAGGATAAAATACAAATCAATCAATAAAATTTATATGCGATATAAATTCATGAAGAGGAAGACGTTAAGTTAGCTTCCCGACACATATACATTACATGAAGGAGGGATGACAAGCCCTAACTCACATAACACATATTATGTAATGCATAAGAGGCGATGTGAAGCTCCCCCTACACACGTATATCATATAAAGAAGAGTTGTCAAGCTCCTCAATTTATAATATACTCAACATGAATCTACATATGGAAGAGATGTTAAGCTCTCCTTGCATATAGACAATATAAATCAAAAATTTTGAATTTTTCTTTATCAAAACAAAATTTTAACTTTTTCTTAGTAACAACAAATTTTGAGATATCAATTGTAAAATAATCAAATTTTGAATTTTTGATACCAATTTCAAAACACAATGCATAAGCTTATTATGAAATACCAATTTGAAATCTAATTAAGCTTAGCATCAACAATCTTTGTGCTTTAAAGGAAATATCACTTGTAAAATAAGCACAAATAGATAACATATATGTATGACAAGATAATACCAATAGAAATTGATATAATTTGAAGGCATTCATACATACAATCAAATATGGATATACACAACATGAAGTCATATTGATACCAATTGCAAATAACCAATGATACCAATTGAAAAATAAGCATAAGTGTATACATCATATAATCTACCATATGAAGAATTCGAACTAGTTAAATGAACTTGTTTTAAGAACTAGTACGAGATCCTTCCATCAAGGAATAAGTTAAAAAGTTTTTCATGAAAGATCAATGAAACACAAGGCACTAAAAACACTCTAATCCATAAAGTCCATATAATTTTCAAAAGAGGTGAGTGTACTAATGTTATGTGAAACATGACATCATGAAAATGACAATGAAGTTCAATATTCCTTAAAAATAACATAAATTTTGAAAACACGAAAATCATCACAAATTTTAATACATGAAAATCAACAAAATTATATTACATAGCATATGTATATTTTGACAAGACATTAAGTATACATACATATCCCTAAAACACAATCGAGTCTTTATAAATAGATTTGCATGAAAGGCAAATGACTCAAGAGGTATCCATGTATATCTTAATGTTTTGGCAAGACAAGCATATACATGAAATGAAAGGCACATGGTCAAATCACAAGTCCAAAATGGGAATACAAGTTTGAAGATGTAATTATCATCAAAACTAAGCAATACAAGTACATCTAATGGGTTCAAATAGGCATTCAAGCACAAATATAAATAGATTTATTTGTAGCCCATAATATGTACAAGTATAAATCCTAGTGTTGATAAAGGTTAACATTCAAACTAATATTCAAATCATGAAGCATCAAATAAATTTTGAGAATATAAAAGAATTTATCCATAAAATCAAAAATAGGATCATGTGCAAATCTTGAAGAATAGATAACTAGTTTAAATGGATTTTTGACAAACTAGTTAAAGATCCTTAAAAAAAAATAAGATCATATGTATTTCATGAATACTACTAAATACATAAAAGTTCAAGCACTCATATTCCATAAAGCTCCAAATTATATATTTTCTTAAAGATAGAGTGTTCAAAGGTTATGTAAATAGTGTCTACATGAAAATAGTCATTGAAGCCCAAATCAAATATGACTAATCAAAATTTTTATCAACCACACATAAAAATCATTTTTATCAAAACAAATCATCTTAAAAATAATCTACATGGTATATGTATGAATTATACAAATCTAGCAATATGCATACATATCCCAAATATTAAAAGAGTCTATTAAATGTTTGCATGAAGGCAAGAGACTCACGGGTATACATGTATATTATTAGATTTGAATTAAACATGCATATACATGAAGTAAATCACAAAAATTGGCAAAACATGTATATATGAGAATTATCAAAACTAGATTATACATATGCATAAAGTGGATACAAGTGAGCATGAAGTTCAATTATTTAAGAGTCAATTGTAATTCACTATTTGTATATGTATACATACAAGTTTGATATATTCTACATCTAAGCATGTAAATACCACATGAAGCACAAATCAAACAAAATCATGAACATGCTATGAATGTATGAAATAAGTAAAAGCATGTATATAAAAATAGGAGTTAAGAAATTGTTACCAACTTCAAAGCTCCAAGCATGGTGGTCTTTTCCACCAAAATTTCCTTGATAGCAATGCATCTCTAAGAGTGTCCATCATATCCATTGCATTCACTACCAAGGCACCAATCCTCTCACGTTTTGTGAGAGCCCTCACCTACATCAAAATCAAAGGGTGGGGGTTTTGGTACCCATGTTTTCTTGGGTCCTTTGGGGTTAGCATTGTTGTAAGGAACCCAAAATCTATTATACTTAGCAAAATATAGATATGATTTCTTATCAAAACAATATTTTGCTAGATGGCCTTTGCGGCCACAATGTGTACATATGTACACCTTGGCATGATGCTTATGAGTGTGATTGTGATCATGTTGTGCATCATAAGCATGAGCATGATGTGTATGTGCATGAGCATGTGGAGTTTGTTTCTTGGGAAACATGGACTCCAATCTAGTATGTTTAAATGCACAAGAGTTCAAAGTTGAACTCAAATTATTCATTTTATTTTTCAAATTCTTAATCTCATTAGTGTTAGCATGAAAAGCATGATGAGATGAAGAATCATTTTTCTTTTTCTTTTGAAAAACATTATCTTTTTCTTTTTCAACAAATTTTCTTTTTAAAGATTTATTTTCTTCCAAAATACTTTCTTTTTGTTTTTCAACCATAGCAATATTATCCTTCAAAATAGTGTTCCCTTCACAAAGATCATTCAATTTTGAAAATAAGGAAACATTCTCATTTTTCAAATCTTTATTTTCTTTTTCTAAGCATGCAAGTTTATTTCTAAAAGAATCATTTTCTACATGCATGCAATCAATGTTCTTTTTCAAATCTTTATTATTCTTTTCTAAGCATGCAATGTTGTCTCTACATGAATCATGTTCATTATGCATGCAAGCAATGTCCTTTTTCAAAATTTATTTTCTTTCTTAATTATGTCATATCTTTCAAGCAATAATTGGCATAAAGAATTTAGCTCATCATATGACATACTAGCATCCTCATCATCGGATTCGGTATTTACCTCAAGGGGGTCATCCCCTTGGACCATGTAGCACTTGTTGGAGTGTCGCTTCCAACATCCGAATCGCTCCCCGCATAGTATTGTTCATTTTCGCCAAGGGAGATGAGGGTGTTCCATACTACAAAAGCCATATCAATATTAGCAACCCTACATAAATAATCATCATTTAGGGTTGATTTAAGAGCATGAAGGGCTTTTGTATTAGCCTCAAGATTCTTACCATCTATACAATAAGCATTATTAGTAGTGGCAAGATATACATTATAACCTAGGGCTTTGAGGAATAATGACATCTTAACTTTCCAAATGTGGATGTTAAGAATATCAAAGGTGGGTGGTGACAAAGTCCATGGTGAGGTGTGTGTACAAAAATATTGTGATTAGCCCAAATGTAGGATCTTTAACTCTTAGGTTGTTAGACCCTTATCAAGAGCACTAGCTCTGATACCAATTGAAGATCACCTAGAGGGGGGGTGAATAGGTGATGGCTAATCTAATGGTCACTTATGAACAAATAATGCGGAATTAAAACTAAGTAGACCAAATTAAACTTCTTTTAATTTAAACACTTATGTATAACACAAGAGTGTTGCCGAATTCCCCTTGCGAGGCTCTGGACAAGCTCCTCTAGATTCCCCTTGAATGGGTTGAGGTGCCGCGTTGGCTCTCTTGGTTGAATACTAGTGTTAACAACAATCCCAAGCAAGTATGTATATCAATTATGAGCACAAGGGAATATATCATGCATATATAAGATGAACACAATAAATTGAATGCAAGATATAAAAAAGAGACAAAGAGAGAGAGAGGGAAGAGTAAGCAATCGCAAACACAAAGGGTTTGTTTCGAGGTTCGAGCACACTTGCTCTACATCCCCGCCTTCGACACACGAAGGATTTCCACTATGTAAGATCCCACCGGATCTCTCCTCGGTGCCGTACACCTACAAACCCTCGGACTCCCAAGTCCCGTACACACGCAAGTCCACCGACTCGCCGAGGCCGTACCTCGAATCACCAAGAGTTCACAACCGAACTCCAACCACAACGAGCACACTTGCCCGCTTCCTCAAAGTACAAAGAAAAATCTCTTTGATGATCACAACACTTGATCACCTAAAGAGCACTCTCACTACAACACACCTATAGGAATATCTAGCAATGGATAGCTCAAGTGTGGTGTGAGAAAAGCAAGGAAAGACTATGGTGAAAAACTCAAAGAATCACTTAACACTCTCTTGATAAAAACTCCCTTTAAGATGGGAAATATTTGCACTCAAATATGTGGAGAGAACTTCTGAAATCAGTTGGAAAAACTAGCTCAAAGGTCTCCAAAATCTTCACCTCAAAACAGATGACAAGATCCCAATTTATAGGCTGCAGAAAATAGAGCCGTTGGGAATCTGTCAGTGCTGTCGGTCGACCGCCGGTCGACCGGCGAACGGTCATTTTTCTGACCGTTGCAGCCACCGGTCGACCGGCTCGGTCGACCGATAACCTGGAATGAACTGTCGGTCGACCGGCCCGGTCGACTGATATTTCCAGAGAGCAAAGCTCTCTTGGTCGGTCGACCGACCCGGTCGACCGGCCACTGTGCTGACAACGTGCACAGGGCTGTGCACATCGGTCGACCGGACCGGTCGACCGGTTTGGCCTGTCAGCCAGTCTCCAGGTCTGAAAATAAGATTTAAAAATCTTTTATAAAATCCTAAAAATACATAGAAATTCTACAAAAATAGTTTTACCAATATACTTGAAAGAACAAACATGCTTGCACAAAATCAAGACATGTTATATATGTTTTGGTCTATTTTTGTAACTTGGAAATATTAGCTCAATAACTAAAATGTATTTTTCCAAAACATGTTTTCCAAACTTGTTTTTCTAAATCTTCATCAAATACAAAAACAAGATATTTGAGTTCATTTTAAAGCATAGTGTGTATGGATATGATCCACTACACAATCAATAAGAAATATCTATGTTTTTGACATAAAGCACTAATCATGATTTTGGTTTAAAGATATGAACTATGAAATACCAAAATCTAAGATAAATATTTTTCTAAATAAAAATTCTTTTCTAAAATGAAATCTTTTATGAAATCAATTAAATCAAGAGTTCTATCAAGAGTGTGTGTGTGTGTGATATAACTTGAGCAATCCACCAACTATCTATCCTTTACATCTTTTACTAAAACAAAAATACAAATTCTATACCTAGACACAAGTCTTCATCTTCTTGAAGTCTTCCCTTGAAGGCTTCTCATCTTCTTGACTTGGTCCAAGCTTGATCCAAAAACTCCTTGGATCACCACATGCAAGCTCTAAATCTTGTTCTTTAATCCTTTGTTGAGTTATGCACCTACTAAGATCTTGATCATGAATCTGTCACTAATTAAACACAAGATCATTAGTAACTATAACTACATGAGTTGATCATCATCAAAACTAGGGTGAAGGGCCTTTGGGTCAACAGTTGCTTGTAGCAGACCAAGCTGTAGGGGATGGGTCGCAGGGTGGTTGGGGTGCAGGGCATAGAGGAGAAAGAGAAAAGAAGAAAAAGAAAGAAAAGAAGAAAAGGAAAAGGAAAAATAAGAAAAAGAAAAAAATAAGAAAAAAATTTATAAATAAATGTATTATAAAATAATGTAATTATTAGAATATCCTGAGTATATAAAGTAGAGGAGTGGAGAAGGAAAAAGCAAGAAAAGAAAAGATCAAAAATAATATTATTATTTAAATAGGGTAAAAATTCTACTATTTCAGAAACATTCCAAAAATTCTCAAAAAATAGTAAATATTATTTTAAGATATTTGGTAAAATCAGATTCAAAAAATTCAATTTAGCTTTCAAATTAAAAATTCTGGAATCTTCCGGTGATACCTGTCGACATTAGAATCGGTCAAATTTTGATAAATTTAGAAAAATCTCAAAAAATATATTTAGATAAAATATTAAATCTAAGAATTAACTTGAAAGCCGTTTCTGAAAATTCAATTCCGTTTTAAAAACTAAAAAAATCTGGGAATCAGTCAGCGATGCCTATCGACACCGGTTTTGGAGATTTTGCAGAAAAATTCTGAAAATTTTCATAAAATCATGAAAAATCTAAAATATTAGAAAACAGTGTTTGAAACTGAAATTGATCAAATTGCACTACCAGAAAGGTCAAATCGGGCAGCATGCTGGTATCGGGTTCCCGGTCCGGGTCAGGGCTGACTCTAGGTGTAAGAATCCAGATCTGATACACAATAACATAAGCAATCACAACCCAAAAATAAATACTGAAAGAAAATTGAAATAGTACGGTTAAAAAAATTTGGGACACGCATCTGGGTACGTATCCCGGGACTGCAATGCTACAATCTCCCACCTAGCAAAAATTTCGTCCTCGAAATTTCTATAAGGAAGGAGATGAATATGAAAATAAAGAATTGATACGACAAGAGATGTAGTTCATGTGAAAATTATCACTCAGGGCTCGAATAGATGCGGGTAACGGTCACAAATGAAGATGCGGGTAACGGTCACGAATGACGTCTTCCTGCTCCCAAGTCGCTTCTCCCGGACTGTGCCTGTTCCATGAAACTAGCACCAACGGAATGGTCTAATTCTTTAGGGTCTTGACACTTATGTCCATTATAGCCATTGGTTGCTCAGTATATGACAAATCCGGCTGCAATACCAACTCTGCATATTCCAAACATGGCTCTTGTCCCCGATGTATCTTCTCAGTTGTGAGATATGGAACACATTGTGCACTCCTTTTAGTGATGGAGGCAGTGCCAATCTGTAGGCCACTTCTCCTACTCGTTCCAATATCTCAAACGGGCCTATATATCTCGGACTTAGCTTTCCACGTGCACCAAATATGATCACTCCCTTGGTCAAAGATATCCTCAGAAACACATGCTCTCCACCTAAAACTCCAACAGCCTTCTATTGGAATCTGTCTAACTCTTCACGAAGGTGCTCTTGGATGGTTTTGATCTTATCCACTGCCTGTACTATCACATCCAGTCCCAAATGTCTTCTCTCACCAACCTCATCCAAACACAAATGGTGATCTGTATCTCCTGCCGTATAGGGCTTCAAACGGAACCATCTTGATGCTTACCTGATAGCTGTTATTGTAGAAAAACTCTGCCAAATGTAGATGGTCTTCCCACGATCCCTTGAAGTCTATCATACACGCCCTCAACATGTCTTCTAGGATCTGTATGGTTCGTTTGGACTGCCCTTCTGTCTCTGAATAATAAGATGTATTAAACTTCAGACGGGTCCCCAGACTTTCTTGAAGGCTCTCCCAGAAGCCAGATCTGAACCTCGTGTCCCTATCCGACACGATATTAATCGAAACTCCATGCAGTCGAACTATCTCCCTCATGTACTTGTCTGCCAGAAGCACTGTAGATTGTCCCACTCTGAATGGTATGAAATATGCTGACTTAGTGAGACAGTCAACAACTACCCATACTGCATTGTTCCCTTTTGGACTGCGGGGTAGATCGGTGACAAAATCCATAGCAATATGCTCCCACTTCCATTCTGGTATTGTCAAAGGCTGTAGTAATCCAACTAGTCTCGGTGTTCAGCCTTCACTTGCCGCCAAAATTTGATCGGGAAAAATCGCGCATAAAAAGTGTATATTTTGAAGTTAAGATTTAAAGTGTGTGTGTGCTTAGGCTTCCTCGATACTTCCGTTATAGTATAGAGGCTAAAATGAGTCGAATCCACAAGGACGGGAGGCGATAGAAGCTTACACGGTATGTTCACGTGTATGTTAATGGTTCTTCAAAGTTTTAAAGAATGAAAAGAAAAGAGGATAAAGAATGAAAAGAGAAGTACGGTGAAACACAAAGAAGTGAAAATATAGAAAAGAATATGTTTGTGATTTTTAGATATATTTCTAAAACAAAGTGAAAAAGAAAGAAAACTCACAGCTACTAACTACTAATGACTCCACTAACACGCTAACCTCTTAGCGATTGTTGCCTCACATGTATCATTGGTCATCACTAGTCCTTGGTGCAAGAGCTTTACACAACATAACTTATATGTAACTCATCACATTCCAACTCAACAAAATAAGTGCAAGCTACACTTAAATCATCAAAACCCAATAAGAGCAAGCATGAAATAAAGTAATGTTAGCTTGTTAGAGAGTTAGGAAGTTAGAGTGTTTGATCCATCATCATGAGCCATCAATGGCTCATGCAAGAGCAAGGCCAAGTAGAGGCTATTAGATTCATGTTGATTATCAAATAAGAAGTTAAACTAGTTAGTGGTTAGTAATTAATTGCCATGAGAGAAAAGACTAGCTAAACATGTAAAAGAAGTTAGATAAAAAGCAAAGAGAGGTAAAGAGAGCACCTTTCATAGCTTGTCACCTTCTATTACAAGCACTCTTGCATTCCACTCATGTATCACTTTTTCTCCTAATACAAGATCTAAAATAAATGGAAAATACAAAGAGGAAGAAGAAGAACTAACCTAACCTAAACTAAACTATAACATGGAATACAAAACTACCCTAAACTCTGTATATGCTCTGCTCTGGAACCCCAAGGGGGGTATTTATAGGCACCAGGAGAACGGGGGCCAGGGGACAACCCCTGGCCCGAAGCCAGAGGCGCGCCGCGGCCGTAAAACTACGGAAACGCGGCTATGGCCGCGTTTTCGCGGCTATAGGTTGGCCCGCGCGCGGCGCTTTGAGCCGCGCGCAGTCCTTTTTGTCTCCTGTCAGTTTTTGTGCCCAGTTTCTGGTTTGCAGCCCTTGGTTTTGATAGAATTAGCCTCTTAGGTTAATGGCTATTTTAATAGGCCTTTAATCACCAATTAAATGGTGATTTAGGGTCTTCTTTTTCATTACACACCATGGACCTAGAATCAAGCAAGCAAAACTTTATTAGCAGAATTTAATACGAAATAAATGTGAAGATGTGATAAAAATTATGCAAAATTGGAGACTAATCACACCCCCACACTTATCGTTTTGCTCGTCCCGAGCAAGACAAAAATAAGAAATTATTACACCACTTTTGCAGGTGACGTGATTGCACTGAGTATGTGCAGCAAGCCGTTAAACCTCTAAGTTTCCCCTAAAAAAGGAGTTTTGTCTCCTGAGGGTTTTCAGCGGATTACACCCACAAAATTCATAAAGAAAGAAATCAAATGTTAGTATTTTGAAATAGAGAAAAGTGTTGAAGTATTTTTTTTGTGAAAATATAAGTGATCCAAGGTCATTGGTTAACCAGAAATTAATCTTCCTTAAACTAAGTCGAAATGCAAAATCTTGTTATAAATTAAATATAAGAATTTAAAATTGAATTGACTCTTTGATCTTTCATAAAACTCTTAGAAAAATATGCACTTTGTGAACTGTGAAGATTTTTTGGGATATCGACTCTAACTTTCATGCCATTTATTTATATTATTATATATATACATAATTTTTTTCTTTTTCTTCCTTAGTTTTCTTAGGCTTTCTTATTTACCTGGGTAGTGAGCCTTTAGTTGATGACTCCCAAACCAGATGATCTTAGGGCACCAGAGGAGAAAACATCCCTCGGACTTAAGGACTCGAGTAAACAAGGCCATAAAACTAAAGGGGATTACTTTGTTTTTGTCTACCGTTTTAGGAATGAATAATCATGCTTCCTGAGGCATAATTACCCAACTTCAATAAGTGATTTTTATTTATCATAATTTTTTTAATATATATTTTTATGGAATTGTTAGTCTTTATTTTAATTTCAAAAATTGTGTAAGTGTGGAGTGCATAAATCCAAGGCAAAATATTCATGATCAAATTATCTTTTCAATCTTACTTTCTTATCCTAAAATTTAAACAAGATCTATTATTTTGACTTGGTTTAAATTTCATAATTTTAGGTCTTCCTAATTCTTTAGATAATCTTAATTTTCTTAAAAATAAATTAAAACTATTTATCTTGTTTCAAAAAGTTCTGTAAAAAGAAGAAAAGAGTTTTTATATAAAAGATTTTTTTAATTAAAAAGAAGTGTAAAAGAAAGAAAATATAAAACTATGTTAGTAAACCCTCCCCCACACTTATCTCATGCATTGTCTACAATGCATCGTGAATATGTATATACATGAAACAAATGGCGAGGGAAGGAAGATTACCTCAAGGGGGCTCTGGTGGTGGTCGGATTGGGCCTAGCGTTGCTACCCAATCAAGATATCGTGGATCTTTCAGAAACCCACCGATGACCTCTCTAATATGACCCAATAAAATAATGATAGACTGAATGGTCTTATTTAAAAATTTATCCCCATCTAATTTTCAATTTTCAAAAATAATTACTGAGTCATTTTTGTCAACATTCTTGTCCAACAATGAAGTGTGATTTTGGAAGATGATGGATTTGGACTCAGAGGGATCAGGAATAAAAACTGATACCGACTTGGGAAGTTGATCAGATCAAGTCGAGAGTCAACAAAGAGACTCAAAATTGGTTCAAAAATAGGGTCCAAATCAAAGAATTGATGTTCACACACTTTTCCCATGAATGAAGTGTGATCATAAGAGTGGTGATTCCATTTCACGGTATACTGGTACAAGATTCAATGTTGACTCCGGAATAGAGAAAAAATCTAGTAAAGATACTGGAGCCATTATTGAATCAAAAAGTTAAATGGAATTACTAACATGAGGTTCAGAATCACATTTAGGTTCAGTTTTCATTTTAGGAAAGGGATAACTTGCCAGAATGTCCTGGCGATTTTCATAAGTTGGAGTGTGGTCAAGTTCAAATGTATGTTCTGAAATTGAATCTGAATTTCTAAAATGACATTTTTCATGGGTCCAATCAGTAGAGTTAGGGATATAAGAATCGATCAAAGGTTGACAAGAAAGACTTTCCTCGCTCTCATTAATCAATTCGCTTATAAGTGAGTCTAACCTACTGATAGGCCGTGTAACAGAATTTAGATTCGGAATCATGTCTTCCATACTCTTTGCAATTGGTTCTTCTTGAAAAGGTAAGTATAGAAGTTGACTTTGGAAATTGTGGCGAAATTGTGAGTCCATCAGATTTTGTGATTATTGCTTGGACTCACGCAAGGGTTCTATACTCAAGTCTAGTATTGATGGTTGTTCATTTTGAATATTAGAACTGAAAGAGATGAGTAGGACTCTTGAAAATTTGGCTGAGATGATGAGTCTAACATATTTTGAAATCGTTGCAATTTGTCACAAAAGACTTCCAAACGCTCTTCTAGCTCAGATTCTTCTTCTAGAAAAGGAGTATATGGAGTTTGATATGGGATGGATTGTGAATTGAACAAACTTTAAATTTGTTGTTGGGACTCAAGCATGGATTCCATATTCCTTTCCAATAACGATTTTTCTTCAATTGGTGATTCAGGAAAAGGAGTAATGAATCAAAATTGGGAAATGAATATTGTGAAAATTGTGGACAATGTGTTTGAAAATTTGACTCGGGGGAGGTGAATCCTCATTGACTCTGTGAAGAGTTAAAATTATTTTGAAAATTATAGTCATAAGATTGGGGATATGGGTCATATTGAGTCGGATAATCCCAACCTAACATATATGGTTGGTTCATGTTGTACATAGCTGGGTCAGAGTTATCCGAGTCAAATGAGGTCAGAGTGAAATATGGATTCATATTATGATTGAAAGAATTATTGTTATTAAAATCCATATCACAATTTACAAAAAAGAAGAAAACAAACAAACGAACAAATAAAGAAAAAGAAAAAGAAAAAGAAAACAAGCCTATACTAGGGTTGACTTAGACTTAGACGACTCCTAACTGGTTAGGCTGTCCATGGTGAAATCACCTAGGGGGGGTGAATAGGTGATAATGCTAATCAATGGACAAATTAAAAATAAGAAGTAACAATCACCCAACAAGATTCACAAGATGAATGAAAGCAAGTAAATATAGCAATGATGATGATAAGCAAGAAATAAGTGCAAGTATAGTAAAGTAAAGGAGTGCAAGAATGTAAACCAATCGCAAACACAAGGATATGTTATCGAGGTTCGAGCACCCAGCTCTACTCCCCGCCTTCCCCAGAAGGATTCTAGCTACTTCCACTATCACAAAGAAATCACAATTACACCGGAGTACCCAACTCCACAATCTCAATTACAAGCAATTTCTGAGTAGTCAAAAGACCACAAACTCTCTCTTTCAAAAGTCTCTTCCTTACAAAAGGTCCTTAGAGAACAATGAGTAGGAATGAAGCTCTTGTTGTAAGTGAAGAAAGAAAATTAAATCAGAGAGTATTTCAAAAACACTTCAGAAAATGAGAGAGAATTTCAGCACAAAAACCAACAAAGCTCTTTTGAATGCCTTAAACTTTTGATTTTTTCTTGTAATAATTGTTGTTAGCAATCTCTCCCCAAACACCCCTATTTATAGGAGAGGGCTAGCGTTAAGGGATAAAACATAATTAGGATTAATCAGAGAGTATTAGGTTTGAAATATATCCCTTAAACTAATTTTAAACACAAAAAGACAAAATATAAAACAGCCCAAAAAATAGCCGTTTACTGTTCAACGGCTACTCCGGTCGACCGCTCCGGTCGACCGCTAGTTCAAAGAAAACGACCGTTGCCGGCTACGGTCGACCGGCCGGTCGACCGAAACAAACAGAGACTAAGGACTTACAGTCAGGCTCGTCCCGGTCGACCGTCCCGGTCGACCGTGAGACATGCACACTGATACGTGCATTGCCAGAACTACGGTCGACTTGTCCGGTCGACCGGACAAGACTGACACAGGCACGGTCGACTGGTGCGGTCGACCGGCTCAGGCCAAAAATCATTTTTCAGACAAAATTTAGAGAAGATAAAAAATTTTATCAGAAGATGTTTTAAATAGTAATTAGTTTAAAACATAAGCATGGATATATAGGCAGAGGATTTGTATTAAACTATTTTTTGTATAATTTATATGAAATAAACTTAGAAATAGGATGTGCGCAAAAACGTGTGTGTTAGAGCTTCAAACCTATTCACTATTCTTTAACAAAACTCTAAACCTATAAAACTAAAAACAAATCTTGTTGAGCAATCTTCAAGTCTTGAGTTCTTCTAAGTTCCTTCCTTGATATGCAATATGCCTTCTTTGCTTCATGAAACCTAGAAGTTGTTGCAATAGCTAAGCAATGGCCTCCAAATGTGGTACTAACCTAAAACTTATCTTAAACAAACTCATTAGTACCAAATAGCACTAATTTGGTTTGTCATTATCAAAACTCAATAAATGGAGAGTGTAACCTTTTAGGCCAACAATCTCCCCCTTTTTGATGATGACAAAACAAATAGGCTACAAGATAAAAATATAGGGAGGAGAAAACTCCCCCTCAAATTATGCTATATAAAGAAAACATTTAAACTCAAAACACAAGAATTCATTGAAAACATAAAAACATATATGCTCTTGATACCAATTTAAACCAATTGAAACAATAATGAAAATCACATGTTATTTTCTTGATACTAACAAAACACAAGAATTCTCAAAACGCATGACACAAGAATTCTCAAAACGCATGAAAACAAAACAAGACAACAAAAACATATATAAACTCATATAAACTCATATCGAACCAAGACCATATAAATTTATTTTTATCATGCACTAACTTATTCTCCCCTTTTTGTCATACATCAAAAAGGGTTAGGAATCACATGTTTAATCAATAATACAAACATTAAGTTCTCCACAAATAAACGATAATCTAGCAAAATCAAGAGGTTTAGTGAAAATATCGGCTAGTTGCAAATCCGTAGAAACATAATCAATATCTATATCTCCTTTCTCAAAATGATCTCTAAGAAAGTGATATATAATCTCAATGTGCTTGGTCTTACTATGTTGATTTGCATTCTTAGTCATGTGTATAGTACTAGTATTATCACAAAATATTTTTATATGATCAAAATGCAAATCAAAATCAAGGAGAGTATGTTTCATCCAAAGGACTTGTGCACAACAAGTCCCCGCGGCAACATACTCCGCCTCGACAGTTGAGAGTGCTACGGAATTTTGTTTCCTAGAGGACCATGAAACAAGACAATTACCAAGAAATTGACATGTCTCACTAGTACTCTTTCTATCTACTCTACAACCCGCATAGTCGGCATCCGAATAACTCGTCATTGAGGAATCTCCGGTTTTCGGATACCATAGACCCATCCCAATAGTGCCCTTAATATAACGAATAATGCGTTTTACCGCAATAAGATGGGACTTTTTAGGACACGATTGAAATCTAGCACAAAGACACACACTAAACATGATATCCGGCCTACTTGCCGTTAAATATAAAAGACTTCCTATCATGCTTCTATATAATTTAATATCAACATCTTTACCTTGGTCATCTTTATCAAGCTTGGTTGTAGTTGCCATGGGAGTGTTGCAAGTCTTTGAGCCTTCAATCCAAACTTCTTTACGAGTTCCTTTGCGTACTTGGCTTGACTTATGAACGTCCCGTTTTGCAATTCTTGATTTGGAGTCCAAGGAAGAAATTGAGCTCACCCATTGAAGACATTTCAAATTCAAGTTGCATGACCTTTTCAAAATCCTTGCATAAAAGCTCATTAGTAGAACCAAAAATTATATCATCTACATAAATTTGCACAATTAATATATCATTATCAACATGCTTAGTAAATAGAGTTGTGTCTACTTTGCCTTTAACAAAATCATTTGAAATTAGAAAACTAGAAAGCCTTTCATACCAAGCTCTAGGAGCTTGTTTCAATCCATATAAAGCTTTATCAAGTTTGAAAATAAAATCGGGATGAACATGATCAACAAAACCGGGAGGTTGAGAAACATAAACTTCTTCATTAATAAAACCATTCAAAAATGCACTTTTCACATCCATTTGAAAAAGTTTAAAATTTTTGAAAGATGCAAAAGCTAGTGTCATCCGTATGGCTTCAAGCCGTGCTACGGGTGCAAAGGTCTCCTCAAAGTCAATTCCCTCAACTTGAGTGTAACCTTGGGCCACTAACCTAGCTTTATTCCTAATGACATTTCCGGACTCATCCATCTTGTTTCTAAAGATCCACTTAGTACCAATTATTGGTCTATCGTGGGGCTTAGGAACAAGGTGCCAAACTTGGTTGCGCTCAAATTGATTGAGTTCCTCTTGCATGGCAAGCAACCAATATGGGTCCGTCTCGGCTTCGAGAATGCCTTTGGGTTCAAAATGAGAAATGAAAGCAAAGTTACCACATAGGTCATGGAGTTTGGAGCGCGTTGTGACTCCTTTAGATGCATCACCCAAGATGAGCTCCTTAGGATGATTTGTAGCGTATCTCCAAGTTTTAGGAAGCGGTTGAGAGCTTTCCTCTTTATCCTCTTGAACATCACCAATTGATTCTTGCTTTTCTTCTTGAGCGGGTGAGTCCTTCAAGGATAGTCTCTCCATGTCTTCACCTAATGGTTCAATCTCTACAACATTCTCAACAAACACATTAGATTCTTCAAATTTAACATGCATGGTTTCTTCAATAGTATGTGAAGATCTATTAAATACTCTATATGCTTTGCTAGTAGAAGAATATCCAACAAAGATAGCTTCATAAGCCTTAGCATCAAATTTACCCAAATTCTCCTTAGTATTTAAAACAAAACACTTGCATCCAAAAACTTTAAAATATGCAACATTAGGTTTTCTAGAATGATACATTTCAAAAGATGTTTTGGAAGAATTCTTACACACATAAATACGATTTGAAATATAGCATGCGGTGTTTACGGCCTCGGCCCATAAATATTGAGGGAGGTCATATTCACTTATCATTGTCCTAGCCATCTCTTGAAGTGTTCTATTTTTCCTTTCTACTACTCCATTTTGTTGTGGAGTCCTAGGACAAGACATTTCATGCTTGATTCCCTTTTCATCACAATAAGTCATGAAGAGTTGGTTAACAAACTCACCACCTCTATCACTCCTTATTCTCAAAATCGAAAAGCCTTTTTCTTTTTCAACCCTTTTTCGAAAAATTTTGAAATGAGAAAAAGTTTGATCTTTATTTTGTAAGAAGAAAACCCAAGTGAAACGGGAAAAATCATCAACTAAAACAAATGCAAATCTACTACCATTTAAACTTTTAGTTTGTGTTGGTCCTAAAAGATCCATATGAATTAGTTCTAAGGGCCTAGTAGTCATGATATCCTTAATTGGTTTGAAGGAAGACTTGGTTTGTTTCCCAAGTTGGCACGCACCACAAATGCGGTCTTTCTCAAACTTCAAGTAAGGTATACCCTTTACTAAATCCTTAGAATTAATTCTAGCAAGATGGTCAAAAGATGCATGTCCTAATCTTCTATGCCAAAGCCAAGAATTTTCATCAAAAGCATTCAAGCATTTAGTAGAACAATCTAAATTAAGCATGTCAATAATATAAACATTATTATCACGAAAACCGTTAAGAATACAATCATCGGATTTAACATCAAAAATCTTGCAAGAAGAATCATCAAAAATAACTTTAAGTCCACGGTCACAAAGTTGACTAATGCTAAGCAAATTATGTTTTAAACCATCTACTAAAACAACATTCTCTATAATAGGAGATGCACCAATTTGAATGTTACCTATACCGATGATAGTTCCTTTGGAATCATCCCCGAAGGTGACGGAGCCACCTTCCAAGTACCTTGATAGGGTTGTAAAGTTATTGATGTCCCATGTCATGTGTCTTGAACAACCACTATCAAGGTACCACCGCTCCCTACGTCTTGGAGCCTTGGTGTGTACCTACATCAAATAATTTAGGACTTGATTTTGGTACCCACATTTTCTTGGGTCCTAGAGGGTTAGTTTCATTAACCAAATAAGATTATTTGATCTATTAACTTGGTCATAGCAAAATTTAGCTTAATGTCCATTCTTACCACAATATGTGCATCTATATACTCTACCATATTTGAAAGCATAATGAGTGTGTGATTTGTGAGCATGAGAGTTGTGAGCATGAAAAGATTTAGCATGTTGTGAGCATGTGAATTTTTAGCATGAGAGGTGTGCTTTTTGGAAACTTTTCTTCAAGTTTCTTAGTGTTAAAAGCACAATCTTTCAAAACTTTTTCAAAATCAACCATTTTAGTTTAAAGAGGAAATTTCTTTTTCATCAACAATAGGAGATTTTCCCTTACAAGAAACCTTGTAGCATTAACTCATTTTGAATAGAAATAAGATTAGAAGAAATATCATCCTTTTCTTTAGAAACCATATCAAGTTGATTTTGAGAAAGCAACTTCCTTTTGTAATTTAAGCATTCAAGTTTCTTGTTATCATAAGTTTCGAAAAGTTCAACAAAAGCATGTACAAGAACTTCCTTACTTAATTCATCATCTTCATCATCAAGAGATGGAGAGGTTACCTTTGGAGTGTTTGCCATGAAACACATGTTTGCCGTATCCACCTCTTCTTCGGACTCGCTTTCCGAATCCCACGTTGCCTTGTATGCTTTCTTTTCCTCCGGCTTCTTGGCTTGAAGGAGGAAGTCATCTTCTTCTTGAACTCCGGCAATCCGCCATGATATGTCCGGTTTGCGGCAATTGTAGCAATGATCCTTCTCTCCTCTTTGCCTTTAAATTTTCTCCGGAAGTTGAGCTTGTTTTTTCGGTACAACCTCTTGACGTTCCGCACAAGTAGAGTTAGCTCCTCATCTTCTTCTTCGTCTTCTTCATCGTCATCATTGGTGGATGAAGTCTTGAAGGCTATGGATTTCTTCTTTGAAGTAGTGGCCTCTTCTCTTGCCTTCTTCTCCATCTCATGGGTCTTTAGGTTCCCAATGAGACTAATGAGGTCCATCTCGTCCTTGTCGTTCAATTCTTTTAAGGTGGTGGCCTTTATCTCCCATGAAGACGGAAGAGCCCGAATCACTTTTCGCACCTTTTGATCGTTGGAGATGTCATCACCTAAGGAAGAAAGACCATTAGTGATTTTAGTAAATCTTGTAATCATACTATCAATAGACTCATCATCAATCATTTTAAACGACTCATATTGGGACCTCAAGAGATCTATCTTAGCTCTCTTGACTTGTGAAGTCCCTTCGTGTGTGACCAATAAATGTTGCCAAATCTCATAGGCGGATTGGCAATGAATTACCCGTGTAAGGTCATCCTCATTCAAGGCGGTTAATAGGGAGTTTTGGGCCTTAGAGTTAGCCTCATATTCTCTAAGTTGAAGTCGGTCCAAGTGCTCTCATCACCATTGGGTGCTACATAGGGTTTGGTCAAGGACTTGGCCACTAAGCTACCCAAAGATTGCAAAAATATAGTCATCCTAACCTTCCAAATAGGGAAATTAAGTCCATCAAATTTAGGAGGGTTTTAATGTTATCGGCCATGTTTACTAGTGTATGAATGTATGAATGAAAATGTTGATTAGTAAATTTTAAGGATCTCTCTATGGATGTTAAGCCAAAACCTAGAGTCCAAGCTCTGATACCAATTGAAAATCACCTAGAGGGGGGTGAATAGGTGATAATGCTAATCAATGGACAAATTAAAAATAAGAAGTAACAATCACCCAACAAGATTCACAAGATGAATGAAAGCAAGTAAATATAGCAATGATGATGATAAGTAAGAAATAAGTGCAAGTAAAGTAAAGTAAAGGAGTGCAAGAATGTAAACCAATCGCAAACACAAGGACATGTTATCGAGGTTCGAGCACCCAGCTCTACTCCCCGCCTTCCCCAGAAGGATTCTAGCTACTTCCACTATCACAAAGAAATCACAATTACACCGGAGTACCCAACTCCACAATCTCAATTACAAGCATTTCTGAGTAGTCAAAAGACCACAAACTCTCTCTTTCAAAAGTCTCTTCCCTTACAAAAGGTCCTTAGAGAACAATGAGTAGGAATGAAGCTCTTGTTGTAAGTGAAGAAAGAAAATTAAATCAGAGAGTATTTCAAAAACACTTCAAAAAATGAGAGAGAATTTCAGCACAAAAACCAAGAAACAAAGCTCTTTTGAATGCCTTAAACTTTTGAATTTTTCTTGTAATAATTGTTGTTAGCAATCTCTCCCCAAACACCCCTATTTATAGGTGAGGGCTAGGGTTAAGGGATAAAACATAATTAGGATTAATCAGAGAGTATTAGGTTTGAAATATATCCCTTAAACTAATTTTAAACACAAAAAGACAAAATATAAAACAGCCCAGAAAATAGCCATTTACTGTTCAACGGCTAGTCCGGTCGACCGCTCCGGTCGACTGCTAGTTCAAAGAAAACGACCGTTGCCGGCTACGGTCGACCGAAACAAACAGAGACTAAGGACTTACAGTCAGGCTCGTTCCGGTCGACCGTCCCGGTCGACCGTGAGACATGCACACTGATACGTGCATTGCCAGAACTACGGTCGACTTGTCCTGTCGACCGGACAAGACTGATACAGGCACGGTCGACTGGTGCGGTCGACCGGCTCAGGCCAGAAATCATTTTTCAGACAAAATTTAGAGAAGATAAAAAATTTTATCAGAAGATGTTTTAAATAGTAATTAGTTTAAAACATAAGCATGGATATATAGGCAAAGGATTTGTATTAAACTATTTTTTGTATAATTTATATGAAATAAACTTAGAAATAGGATGTACGCAAAAACGTGTGTGTTAGAGCTTCAAACCTATTCACTATTCTTTAACAAAACTCTAAACCTATAAAACTAAAAACAAATCTTGTTGAGCAATCTTCAAGTCTTGAGCCATGCTATGCCTTGCTAGAGCCCCTTCTTCTAAGTTCCTTCCTTGATATGCAATATGCTTCTTTGCTTCATGAAACCTAGAAGTTGTTGCAATAGCTAAGCAATGGCCTCCTAATGTGGTACTAACCTGAAACTTATCTTAAACAAACTCATTAGTACCAAATAGCACTAATTTGGTTTGTCATCATCAAAACTCAATAAATGGAGAGTGTAACCTTTTGGGCCAACAATCTCCCCCTTTTTGATGATGACAAAACAAATAGGCTCTTTATATGCTCTGCTCTAGAACCCCAAGTGGGTGTTTATAGGCACCACGGGAACAGGGGCCAGGGGACAACCCATGGCCCGAAGCCAGCCGCGCGCCGTGGCCGTATGGCTGCGGAAACGCGGCTATGGCCGCGTTTCTGCGGCCATAGGTTGGCCGCGCGCGGCACTTTGAGCCGCGCGTAGTCCTTTTTGTCTCCTGTCAGTTTTTGTGCCTGATTTTTGGTTTGCAGCCCCTAGTTTTGACAGAATCAGCCGCCTAGGTCAATGGCTATTTTAATAGCCTTTAATCAACAATTAAATGGTGATTTAGGGTCTTCTTCTTCATTGCACACCACCATGGACCAAGAATCTAGCAAGCAAAACTTTATTAGCAGAATTTAATACGAAATAAATGTGAAGATGTGATAAAAATTTTACAAAATTAGAGACTAATCACTGACACGCTAGACACTTCGTCACATATTGTGCGATCTCTCTCTTCATCGCATTCCACCAGAAATGTTGCTTCAGATCCTGATACATCTTTCTTCTCTAGGGTGTATAGAGTAAGCTGAGCTGTGGGCCTCGGCTAAGTTCTTCTGTCTAATCTCTCCCTGAGGCACACAAATTCTGTTCTTGAAATAGAGTGCACCATCAGTATATATGCGAACATCTGACCTCAGCCCCGCTTCCACTTGCTCCCTGAACTTCAGTAATCTGGGATCTCCTTTCTATGCTTCTCTGATCTCCTCCATCAATGTCGACTGGATCTGAAATGCCATCAACTGCATGGACCCACTGACTCTTTGAATCACCATAAAGTCTAGCCGCCTCATCTCCTTGAGTAACTCCTATTGTTGAGTGACAGCACTACCATGTTGGCTTCGGTCTCCTACTCAGGACATTAGGTAACACATTAACCTTATCAGGATGGTACTGCAGATCTATATCATAATCTGCTATCAACTCGAACCATCGCCTCTGCCTCATATTTAACTCCTTCTGGGTGAAAATGTACTTCAAACTCTTGTGATCGATGTAAATTAACACTCGGTCACCCAGTAAGTAATGCCTCCATATCTTCAACGCAAAGATCACAATTGCCAGCTCTAGATCATGCGTTGGGTAGTTCTTCTCATGTGGTTTTAATTGCCTGGATGCATAAGCTACCACATGTCAATGCTGCATCAATACACATCCAAGACCCTTCCTTGATGCATCACTGTATACAACCATTCCTCCTGTCCCTTAGGGTATCTTCAAAATTGGAGCCGAAATCAACTTGTTCTTCAACTCCTCAAAAGCAGATGCACACTTCTCAGTCCATACATACTTTTCTCCCTTCCTGGTAAGTTTGGTCAAAGGAGCTGCAATCTTAGAGAAGTCCTAGATGAACCTTCGATAATATCCAGCTAATCCGATGAAGATCCTGATCTCTGTTACTGACTTCGAAGTCGGCCAATCCTTCACTGCTTGAATCTTGCTGGGTTCACTGAGATACCTTCCTTAGAAAAAACCATGGCCCAAGAATGCTATACTCTCTAGCCAGAACTCACACTTACTAAGTTTGGTATGAAGCTGCTCAAGTCGGAGTGTCTGTAGTACAACCCTCAGATGCTCTGCATGCTCTTTTTCATTCTTGGAATAAACCAAAATATATCAATGAACACCAACACAAACTTATCCAAATAAGGTGAGAAGATTCTGTTCATCAAGTCCATAAAAACTATTGGGGGTATTTGTTACTCCAAAGGGCATAACCAAGAACTCGTAATGGCCATAGCGAGTTCGAATATTCTAGCAGGTGCTCCTTTAATATAGCCAATTCAGTTGGTGCCATCCGGTACGGTGCTTTAGAGATGGGAGTCGCTTCTAGAATAATATCAATAGAGAACTCCACAACTCTGTCAGGTGGAAGTCCTGATATCTCCTTAAGTACATCCAGGAATTCATTCCACATTGACACCATCTTTTTTTTAACTTCTGCAGTGGCACGATCCAGTTGATCTTCCTTCCTGAGGGACTTGCGCTCTCCAATGAACTGAAACTCCGGTTAGTGTGAAATTCTGAAGATCACCTTCTTGTTCTGATAGTCGATCACCGCATGATACTTGCTGAGCCAAGTCATGCTGAGGATCACATCGTACCCTTTAGTGTCCAGTATGAACATGTCGGCTTTCAACCTTCTACCACATAACTCCACAGTGCACGCCTTGCAAATCTTATTAATAATGACTACCCCATTCCCCATACTAATTTCCTACTGATCATCCATACATACTAGGGGTATAGAATGCAAAGCAGTAAATTTACTAGATATGAAGCAATGTGATGTACCAGAGTCAAAGAGTGATAAGACTAGAACTGAGTGGACCAAGATTGTGTCTGCCACTACTTCTCCGATGCCTCAGCTTCCTAGGCTGTCAAGTTGTAAGCCTGGCCTCTCCCATGGCCTACTCCAGTCCTGGGTCCCCTCTGAGCTGACCCAGAGTCCGATGCTGGGGAGGAAGTGGAGCTCCTCTGCCTGCAGGCCCTAGATTCCTCCTCATCGGTGTACTGCTGAAAGTGCTAGGGGTGCTACTCGCCCTGGAAGTGCTAGTGGTGCTGGAGCTGCATTCCATGTCTTCTTGAATGGACAATCACCGACTGAGTGGTCGCCAGATCTGCATGCCAAACACAGTCCATTGGCCATACGGCTGTTGCGTTGATTATGTTCAGGCTTCTGACAATATCCACACACAAGCTGCTGAGGAGGAGGCTGAAATGGATGCTTGGCTACTGGGGCACTAAAAGATCTGACTGGATTCCCTCTACTCACCTGCTGGAATTAGCGCTTCATAGGCTTGTGCTGCATCTCGTTTCTCTTCTTCTTCTTCTCCAATCCCTGCTCCATATCATGAGCTATAGAAAGAACTTAGGAGTATGTCTTCAGCTGATGGGGTATAAGTAGCATCGGGATATCCACCCTCAATCTTTGCTGAAACCTACTAGCCTTCTCCTCGTCGGCCACCATATATGGTGCAAACCGACTAAGTCTCAGGAATTCAGCAGTATACTCATCCACTGATCGATTCCACTGATGTAGCTTAATAAACTGCTCCTCCATCTCCTTCTGAGCTGTAGCAGGGAAAAATCTCTCATAGAAGCCCTTCGAGAACTGGTCCCAAGAGATGGGCTTCTCCAGCCTCGCCTCTTCGGCTAGCCATCAGGTCTTCGCCACATCCTTCAGCTGGATCTTGGCAACTTCCATCTGGTTTTCACTATGAATTCTGGCTGCCTTCAGAAGATTAGTCATGTCAATCAGCCACTGCTCTGCATTCAGGGGCTTCTCAGTGCCCGAAAAGTCTGCCGACTGCAACCTCCTGAAATCTGACACAGTACCCGACCTCTGCTCCAAGGTGCAGTCAACAATCCTTGTCGCAAGAGCTTTATTTGCTGCTGCTGGTTATTCATCATCCCCTGAAGTATCCTCATCATGTCGTTCTTCCCGTACAGATCGTCACGGGAAGTGCCAGGACCATTACGTGTCCCTCGTCTTTCCATATTCGAGCCGGCTGAAAAGGTGATGGAAATAAAGAACTGTAAGTACACCTAGAGAGGGAGTGAATAGGTGTATGGCTAATCTAATGACAAATGATGCAGAATTAAAACTAAATTGCAACACACATAGTGTAACCAAAGAGCATAGCCGAATTTCCGGTGAAAGGCTCTGGACTATCTCCTTTAAATTTCTCTAAATAAGAGTTGAGGTGCTATATGAAGCTCTCTTGGTTCAACACAAGTATGGCACACACAAACAATACCAAGCATATAAGTGTGATATGAATAATATGAAATAATGCAAGATATAAGAGAGAGTTAGAGATAGTGGATCAAACGCAAATACAAAGATATGTTTTGAGGTTCGAGCACACAGCTATACGTCCTCGCCTTCACACAGAAGGATTTTCACTAAAGCGTCTACATAGGACTTCCCACACAGGGAACCTCCACTGAGGATTTGGCTAATATAAACTAGGAGTACACAACTCCTCTTTCTAACAAACACAACCTCTACACAAGAGGCAAGGCACAACAACTATCACCTCTACACTTAGAGGGATGGACACTTAGCCAAACAACAATCAACCCACACTACAGGGATAAGGCACTAAGGCAAACAAAGATCACCTTTACACTTAAAGAGATATGGTACAAAGCCAAACAACCACAATCACCTCCACACTTAGAGAGATAGCCATAAACCCAATTGCACAACCTCCTCTACACTTAGAGGGGAAGACTCAAAGCCAAAGTAAAGAAAAGGGTTACAACTCTTGGTGGTCTCAACAAACCACAAAACTAATTTTTCTCATAAAACAAGATTCTAATAGATAGGATAGATAGATAGCTCAAGTGTGAGAAAATAAAGAGTTTGAAAATTAAAATCACAAAGAAAAACTCTAGATAAAAATATAAATGAAGATCAAAACCAATTCCCGAAGACTCTCCTTTTCTTTAATTTTTCTAACCCTTTGAAACAAATAAAGATAAAATCTTTTGGCACAAAAACTCTTTAAAAACTTACTGTTAAACACTTATAAAGATGAGAATTTTAGCTCTCTAAAACCATTAAGAAATCAGCTCAAGAGATGGGTATTTATACCCTCTCAAAAATCTGCACATTGGCAGCTAATAAAGGGTAAAACTGCCCTTCTGGTCGATTGGCGCAACGGTCATATTTATGACCATTGTGCCTCCAGTCGATCGGGCCAAAGCCAACGGTCGACCGATCCCCACTCGAGAGTGGAGTGCTTTCAGTCGGTCGACCGTGTGGTCGACCGGCTGAATAGGCTGGTGATCGAGGAAAAATCGTGCACAAAAAGTGTATGTTTTGAAATGAAGATTTAAAGTGTGTGTGCTTTGGCTTCCTCGATACTTCCGTTATAGCATAGAGGCTAAAACGAGTCGAATTCACAAGGACGGGAGGCGATAGAAGCTTTACCGGTTGATTCACGTGTTTCTTAAAACGTTCTTCAAAGTTTTAAAGAATCAAAAGAAAAGAAAGAAAAAAATGAAAAGAGAGATACGGTGAAATACGAAGAAGTGGAAACATTGAAAAGAATGTATTTATGGTTTTTATTGTATTTCTAAAACAAAGTGAAAAAGAAAGAAAACTCATGGCACTAACTACTAATGACTCCACCAACATGCTAACCTCTTAGTGATAGTTGCCTCACATGTATCATTGGTCATCACTAGTCCTTGGTTCAAGAACGATTCAAAGCATGACCCATATGTAACTCATCACAACCCAACTCAATAAACAAGTGCAAGCTACACTTAAATCATCAAAACCCGATAAGAGCAAGCATGAAGTAAAGTAATGTTAGCTTGTTAGTGGTTAGGAAGTTAGAGTGTTAGATCCATCATCATGAGCCATCAATGGCTCTTGCAAGAGCAAGGCCAAAACGAGGCTATTAGATTCATGTGGATTATCATAAAAGAAGTTAGCAGGTTGATGGTTAGTAGTTAGTTGCCATGAGAGAAAAGACTAGCTACACATGTAAAAGAGATTAGAGAGAAGAAAACATAGAGAGGTAAATAGAGCACCTTTCATAAATTGTCACCTTCTATTACAAGCACTCTTGCATTCCAAGCTTAAACCACTCTCTCTCCCTATTACAAGAACTACAAAATGGAAAATACAAAGAGGGAGAAGAAGAACTAACCTAACCTAAACTAAACTACAACATGGAAATGAAAACTACCCTAAAACTCTGTATAGCTTCAACTCTGAAACCCAAGGGGGGTATTTATAGCCACCAGAAGAACATGGGGCCAAGGGACAGACCCTGGCCCGAAGTGGCGTGCGCGCCGCGGCCGTACGACCACGGAAACGTGGCCCAGGCCGCGTTTTCGCGGCCATACGGTGGCCGCGCGCGCGGCACTTCGAGCCGCGCGCTGCCCAGTTGGTCCCCTGTCAGGTGATGTTGCCAGTTTCTGATTTCTGACCCCTGATTTTGACAGAATTAGCTCTTTAGGTCAATGGATATCTTAATATCCTTTAATCACCAATTAAATGGTGATTTAGATCTTCTTCTTCATTTGCACACCATGAACCTAGGATCAAGCAAATAAGGTATTATTAGCAGAATTTATTATCAAATAAATGTGAGAATGTGATGAAAATTATGCAAAATTAGAGATTAATCACACCCCCACACTTATCTTTTGCTCGTCCCGAGCAAAAAAAAAAAAACCTAAGGAAATTATTTCACCACTTTCGCAGGTGACGCGATTGCACTGAGCATGTGCAACAAGCCGTTAAACCTCTAGGTTTCCCCTAGAGGAGGAGTTTTGTCTCCTGAAGGTTTTCAACGGATTACACCCACAATATTCATAAAGAAAGAAATCAAATGTTAGTATTTTTAAAACACATTTTGAAATAGAGAAAAGTGTTGAAGTATTTTTGTGAAAATATAAGTGACCCAAGGTCAGAGGTTAACCAGAAATTTTTCTTTCATAAACTAAGTCAAAATGCAAAAAATCTTGTTATAAATTAAATGTAAGAATTTAAAATTGAATTGACTCTTTGATCTTTCATAAAATTCTTAGAAAAATATGCACTTTGTGAATAGTGAAGGTTTTTGGGATATCGACTCTAACTTTCATGCCATTTATTTAATATATATTATTTTTTTATTTTTTATTTTTTATTTTTTATTTTTTCTTCCCTTAGTTTTCTTAGGCTTTCTTATTTACCCGGGTAGTGAGCCTTTAGCCGGTGACTCCCAAACCAGATGGTCTTAGGGCACCAGATGAGAAAACATCCCTCGGACTTAAGGACTCAAGTAAATAAGGTCACAAAACTAAGGGGATTATTTTATTTTTTTCCACCGTTTTAGGTATGAATAATCATGCTTCCTAAGACATAATTACCCAACTTCAATAAGTGATTTTTATTTATCATATAATTATATTTTTTTTGAATATTTTTATGGCATTTTCAGTCTTTGTTTCAATCCCAAAAATTGTGTAAGTGTGGAAGGGTATAAATCTAAGGCAAAAAATTCAAGATCAAATTATCTTTTCAATCTTACTTTCTTATCCTATAATTTAGACAAGATCTATCATTTTGACTTGGCTTAAAATTTCATAATTTTAGGTCTTCCTAATTCCTAAGATAATCTTAATTTTCTTAAAAACAAATCAAAAACTATTTCTTTTGTTTCAAAAAGTTTTGTAAAAAAGAAAAGAAAAGTTTTTATATAAGAGAATTTTGTTTTGTTTTTGTTTTTGTTTTGTTTAAGAAAAAGAAGTGTAAAAGAAAGAAAATATAAAACTAATTATGTTAGTAAACCCTCCCCCACACTTATCTCATGCATTGTCCTCAATGCATCGTGAATGTGTAAAACATGAAACAAATGGAGAGGGAAGGAAGATTACCTCAAGGGAGTGGCTCCGGTGGTGGTCTGATTGGGCCAAGCGTTGCTACCCAATCAAAATAGCATGGATCGTACAAGAACCCACCAATGACCTCTTTAATATGACCCAATAAAATGTTGATTGAATGAATGATCTTATTTAAAAAATTATCCCCATCTAATTTCCAATTTTCAAAAATAATTATTGAGTCATTTTCTTCAACATTTTTGTCCAACAATGAAGTGTGATTTTGAGAGATGATTGACTTGGACTCAAATGGAACAGGAACAAAAGCCGACACCAACTCGGGAAGTTGACTCAGATCAAGTCGAGAGTCAACAATGAGAGTCAAAATTGGTTCAAAAACAGGGTCCAAACCAAAGAATTGATGTTTACACACTGTCCCCATTAGTGAAGTGTGATCATAAGGGATTGGTGATTCCATTTCACGGTGTACTGGTACAGGATTCAATGTTGACTCTGGAATAGAGAAAAAAATCTGATAAAGATACCGGGGTCATTATTGAATCAAAAAGTGAAAAGGAAACGCCAACTTGAGGTTCAGGATCACTGTCAGGTTCGATTTCAATTTCAGGAAAGGGGTAACTTGCCAGAATGTCCAGGCGACTTTCATAACTTGGAGTGTGGCCAAGTTTAAATCTGTGTTCTGAAATTGAATCTAGATTCCCAAAATGACATGATTCTTGGGTCCAATCAGTAGAGTTAGGGATATAAGGATCGGTCAAAGGTTGACAAGCAAGACTTTTCTCGCTCTCATTGATCAATTCGCTCATAAGTGTGTCTAACTACTGATAGGCCGGGTAATAAAATTTGGATTTCGAATCATGTCTTCCATACTCTTTGCAATTGGTTCTTCGTAAAAAGATGAGTATGGAAGTCGATTTTGGAAATTATGGTGAAATTGTGAGTCCATTGGATTTTTTTGATTGCTGCTCGGACTCACGCAGGGGTTCTATACTCAAGTCCAGTATTGATGTTGTTCATTTTGAATAGGTGATACTGGAAAAGATGAGTAGGACTCTTGAAAATGTGGTTGAGATGATGAGTCCAACATGTTTTGCATTTTATCACAAAGGACTTCCAAACGCTTTTCTAGCTCAGATTCTTCTTCAATTGGATGCTCTAAAAAAGGTGTATGTGGAGTTTGATCTGGGAAGGATTGTGAATTGAGCAAAATTTGCATTTGCTGTAGAGGCTCTTCTATACTCCTTTCCAAATTAGATTTTTTTTTTCGAGTGTTGAAACAGGAGAAGGAGTATATGAACCAAAATTGGGGAATGAACTTTGTGAAAATTGTGGACAAGGCGGTTGAAAGTTTGACTCAAGGGAGGTGAACCCCCATTGACTCTGTGAAGAGTTGAAATTATGTTGAAAATTATAGTCATAAGATTGAGAATATGGGTCATATTGACTCGAATAATTCCAACTTGGCATATATAGTTGGTTCATATTGTACATAGCCGGGTTAGAATTATCCGAGTCAAATGAGGTCGGAGTGAAATATGGATTCATATTATGATTGAAAGAATTATTGTTGTTAAAATCCATATCACAGTATACAAAAAAGAAAACAAACAAACAAGCAAACAAACAAACAAAGAAAAAAAAAGAAAACAAGCCTATGCTAGGGTTGACTTAGACCTAGACGATTCCTAACTGGTTAGACTGTCCACGGGGGGTATATTGTAGGACGCTGACCACGAGTTAATCGGCCAGGTAGGGGCAAGATCAGTGGGAGGTATCCGTGCCGGAGCAACGGGCCTAATTATGACAAACCACTGTTCTTCGAGGTTTCACCTCTCAATCCCCAACCTTAGGCACCGATTTGACAAGAGTCAACTTCTAACAACTTCCCCCTTTGGTCAATCTCCTAAATGAGTCCGAGATGTCCCTAGGGGCCAACGTCTAGCAACTTTTATTTAGGCTTGGGTTGTGTGAGTGGGGAGGTGATTTTTGGGCTTAGGGAGGGTAATGACTTCCCCACCTTATCTTGTATTGGGTTTTGCCCTTAAGTTAAATTTGTGCAAGTGTGCAATATAGATAAGCATGAACACAAAAAAGCGAGTAATCACTGAAGTGTTTGTCCTAACTATATGCAATGCAATATGTACACCTCCGATCAGTATCACAACAACATAAGAATAAAATACAGTATATTGGAATAAAAATTGATACGTGCCTAGATGCAAATGTCTAAACCGTTTTAAAGCATCCAATTTCTTTATTTTAGTTCTTACAATTATTTACAGTGCACAGGCAATATAAAAAAATTACCAGCAGAATATAAAAATATACAAGAATTACTCAACCACACTTGAGCAAGTGTAGACTTCTGCAATGCTAAAAATTTAACCTGCACACCAAAAAACAAAGAAGAAAAGTTAGCAAACTTGTGAAATCAAACCGTTTCCACCCCCGGCAACGGCGCCAAAATTTGATTGAGGAAAAACCGTGCACAAAAAGTGTATGTTTTGAAATGAAGATTTAAAGTGTGTGTGCTTTGGCTTCCTCGATACTTCCGTTATAGCATAGAGGCTAAAACGAGTCGAATTACAAGGACGGGAGGCGATAGAAGTTTTACCGGTTGGTTCACATGTTTGTTAATTCTTCAAAGTTTTAAAGAATCAAAAGAAAAGAAAGAAAAGAATGAAAAGAGAGATACGGTGAAATACGAAGAAGTGAAAACATTGAAAAGAATGTATTTGTGGTTTTTGTTGTATTTCTAAAATAAAGTGAAAAAGAAAGAAAACTCATGGCACTAACTACTAATGACTCCACCAACATGCTAACCTCTTAGTGATAGTTGCCTCACATGTATCATTGGCCATCACTAGTCCTTGGTTCAAGAGTGATTTAAAGCATGACCCATATGTAACTCATCACAACCCAACTCAACAAACAAGTGCAAGCTACACTTAAATCATCAAAACCCGATAAGAGCAAGCATGAAGTAAAGTAATGTTAGCTTGTTAGTGGTTAGAAAGTTAGAGTGTTACATCCATCATCATGAGCCATCAATGGCTCTTGCAAGAGCAAGGTCAAAACGAGGCTATTAGATTCATGTGGATTATCATAAAAGAAGTTAGCAAGTTGGTGGTTAGTAGTTAGTTTCCATGAGAGAAAAGACTAGCTACACATGTAAAAGAGATTAGAGAGAAGAAAACATAGAGAGGTAAAGAGAGCACCTTTCATAGATTGTCACCTTTTATTACAAGCACTCTTGTATTCCATGCATGAACCACTCTCTCTCTCTCTCCCTATTACAAGAACTACAAAATGGAAAATACAAAGAGGAGAGAAGAACTAACCTAACCTAAACTAAACTACAACATGAAAATGAAAACTACCCTAAAACTTTCTATATCTTCAACTCTGGAACCCAAGGGGGTATTTATAGCCACCAGAAGAACAGGGGGCCAGGGGACAAACCCTGGACCGAAGCGGCGCACGCGCCGCGGCCGTACGACCGCGGAAACGCGGCCCAGGCCACGTTTCCGTGGCCATACGGTGGCCGCGCGCGCGGCGCTTCGAGCCGCGCGCTGCCCAGTTGGTCTCCTGTCAGGTGATGTTGCCAGTTTCTGATTTCTGATCCCTGGTTTTGACAGAATTAGCTCCTTAGGTCAATGGCTATCTTAATAGGTCTTTAATCACCAATTAAATGGTGATTTAGATCTTCTTCTTCATTTGCACACCGTGAACCTAGGATCAAGCAAGTAAGGTATTATTAGCAGAATTTATTATCAAATAAATGTGAGAATGTGATGAAAATTATGCAAAATTAGAGACTAATCAGCTGGCCATGTGCATATCTTCATGCACATCGGTCGACCGGTTCGATCGATTGACTCCTAATCCGGTCGATTGGACGGTAGACCGCCAGAGCAGTCTGGCTAAGATTAAGGGTATTGAAAACTTGTCTTTTTAACTTCAATTAAATCCCATAAAATCACATAAATTCTACAAAGATAAATTCTTATAAGATATTTGAAATACAAATATTTGTGACTAAAATTCAACACATATTACAAACTATTTGAACCATTTTTGTGATATTGAAATTAGGCCTTTAAACAAAAATCGTATTTTCCAAAAACTAAACTTTGAAATGGAAATCAGATTTTCCCAAAACTCATGTAAATACAAAAACATGATATTGAAAAAACTTTGAAGTATGTTGTATATTGATAGAATTCAATATACATATAATATTTATATTTATGTTTTTGACATGAAATCCAAAGCCGGTTAAACCGAAAACTAAAACCAATAAACTTTAAACTTGTGTGTGTATGTGAACTTGAGCATTTCAAAACTATCTACCTTTATACAAGATCTGAAAACAAACTAAAACACAAATCAAAGTCTTCTTGTAAACTCCTTCTCAAAGCCGACTTGATCCAAACGCGATCCAACGAGCTTGACTCCAACCGAGTGCTAGATGCAATCTTGACGCGCGCGAGCTCTTGAATCACCATGTGTTAGCTCCAAAACTCCTTTGTTGAAGCCAAACACCTGCTAAAATCTTGATCAAATATCTGAAACTAAATTTCACAAGATTATTAGTAAACTATAACTACATGAGTTAATCATCATCAAAACTAGAGTGATGGGCCTCTAGGCCAACAATCTCTCCCTTTTTGATGATGACAAAACTCATGGAGTAATATATGCATGGATTAAAGTTAAGCTTCATAAAAGCTCCACTTAACTCATGCATAGCAATAAAAATAAAGATATGCAATGAATGCTCAACACAAATATGCATAAATGAAGAATACTTCTCCCCTTTTTGCATAAACAAAACATATATGCTCTGATACCAATTGAAAAATAAACATGCATATAAAAGTTCGCAAAAATTCTTCCCCTTTTTGTATAAAACAAAGAAATGAAATAAACATGCATACATGCATATATAAACTCATCAAAATACTTCTCCCCTTTTTTGCCAATTCATCAACAAAGGGGCATAAATAAACTCTCAAAATAAAATTTTCTCCTCCTTTTTGTCATATCAAACAATAAAGTTATATATGAAAACATTATGATGCCAATTGAAAATAAACAAAAATTTTAAGTTACCAAAAGATACCAATTGAAAATATCTTATAAATTTTTGATACCAATAGAAAATGAATTGTACGTTTTTGATACCAATTAAAAAAATATATATATTGTAAATCTTGATACCAATTTTAAATATTAATACCAATTGAAAATATTTTATAATTTTGATACCAAAAGTATATATATATTGTAAGTTTTGATACCAATTAAAAGTAAAAACCAAATTTTTTAGGTAAATACAACTCATATCAATATAGAAACCAATTTAAGATTCTATATACCAATATTAAAAATATTAGTATATACCAAAACAAAACATTTTTCATCATAAAGATTGAGAGTAAGATACCAATTGAAAATAAAAACTGATTGAAAGATAGAACATAAATATTTCTCCCCCTTTATGAAATACTAATGAAAATAATGCATCAGCTTGTATAAGATACCAATTAAAAAATAATTGTCATTAAGGAGTAAATCATGCTTAGCATAAACATAATTTATACTTTAAGATATAAAAATATTGTAAGTACAATCAAATCATATATATATGTATGAAAATGTAAATACCAATCGAAATTGATACTATTAGAATTTGAAGCATATATATATAAGAAAACACAAATATGAGCATACAAAAAAAAATATCAAGTATAATACCAATTGAAAATATAACGATGATCAAGTGTATAACAAATGCCTACATCCTTTTCATGAACATGTTTAAAAGATTTTTAATTTTGAGCATACAAGGCATGGTCCCCCATCCATCCGCCTTAAAGGTAGGGGTTTTTAAAAATAAGATTTGAAAATAACTTAACAATTTTGAAAACTCTAATATAAACTAGTTTAAGATAATTTTGAAATAACTAGTTATAGATTCTTCAAAAGCATGAAACCAAATCATATATTTCATGAAGCATGCATTTTACACAAAATAGACACTCAAAATATATAACGCTCAACAAGGTACTCATAAAACAAAGTAATGAGTAAACGCAAATAAAGTGAGTGTACAAGAATCATGTGAAAAGCATAATCATGAAAATAGGCAATAAAGCTCATGTGAAATTCCTTCTCAAAAACATGAAAATCATCAAAATTTAATTTTCATTAAAAAATACAAACTTCAAGGTATATGTATGTTTAGTTAAAACTAAAAAGTATACATATATATCCCAAACACAAATGAGTCTATAATAGAATTTGCATGAAAAGCAAGTGACTCAAGGGTATACATGTATATCTAAAGTTTTAAATAAAATTAACATATATATGAAGATAAATACATTATCATAAAAAACATGTCCAAAAATAGGGAATACACGTTAAAATGCACGAATTATCAAAACTAGGCTATACTAGTACATCTAATGGGTATAAGTGACCAATTAAGCACAAACATACAAAATTCAAATGTGGCTCATTATTGTACAAGTATAAGCACAAATTTTAATGAAAACTATATTTAAACAAGTAATCAAAACATGAAGTATAAAACAAAACATAAATCAATATGATCATTAAGCTAAATGCACATGTTTTAGATTAGGATATACACTATAGTTAAACTAAAGTGAGAACACAAAAGTAATGGTCCACATAAACATGGGTGTATCTCAAATACTACATATGTATAACACAAGTTTAATTATCTTGACATTTGACATAATAATCATGAAAAACATGAAAACCCATACATGCTAAAAAATAATATGAAAGCATGTAAACTAATAAGGAGTTAGAGATAGTTATCAAAACTGATAGGGCTTATCTCTAGGTCTCCAAACCATGATGGTCCTCCCACCAAACTTCCCTTGAAAGTGATGCATCCAAAATTTTCACCATCTAGCTTGGAACGCATCCACCATCAAGACACCATTACTCTCATGTCAAGCGAGAGTCCACACCTATATCAAATACAATAGGAGTGAATTTTGGTACCCATACTTATTGGGTCCATAGGGGTTAGCACCTTTTCTAACCCAAACAAATCTATTTGCAAAATTTACATTATGTACTCTATCATAGCAAAACTTTACAAGGTGGCCCTTACGTCCACAATGTGTACAAGTGTACACGTGAGCATACCTAGTGTCATGTGTATGAACGTGAGAAGCATGTGTATGCCGTGGTTTGTGTGCATGCATAGGAGGAGCATATTTCTTGTGAAACATGGATCCACCATGTGTGGTTCATGGCACATTGGCTCAAAGTGGAGCCCAAACAATCTACACTTTTCTTCAACACACATATATCATTTTTAATACTTGAAGATAAAGTGGAGTATGCAATTAAAACACTAGATGGTAAAGCAATATTAGCATGATAAACATGCGAATCTAAATTATTTTTCAAAGAAGTATTTTTCTTTGAAACCAAGTCTAACTCTTTTGAAATTGAAGCAATTTTATTTTTCAAAGAGTCATTCTCTTTTAAAACAAAATCAAGTTTTGAAGATAGAGCCTCTTTTTTCTTCAAAATAATGTCACAATCATTTTTACTTTTCAAAATTTTATTTTCATTTAGAGTAAGGTCAAGTTGGGATTTCAATAAGTCCCTTTCATTTGAAATCTCATCCATCCCTTGCAAAACAATATCAGGCTTAAAAGACAAATTTTTATTTTCTTCTTTTAATCCAAAGCTTTTCTTTTCAAAACTTTATATTTTTCAAGCAATTTTTCATATACAATAGATAGTTCTTCATTTAATGCATCAGCATCAATATAATCATTACAAGAAGAACTAGCAATATCATTTAGTTGAGTATCCGAGTTTACCTCAAGGGAGTCATTCCCTTGGACCATATAGCAAGCTTGTTCGGACTCTCCTCCACTAGATTCTTCCTCCACATAGTTTAGCGTTTGAAGCTTTGGAGAGGTCAAAGTGTTCCACACTGCAAAGAAAGAATCACAATGAGAAACCATAGATAAATATTCTTTGCTGAGTGTGTTTCTAAGTGCCATTAGGGCTTGTGCATTTGCCTCTATATGCTTGCTATTACCAAGATAAGATTTCTTGGTAGCGGTAAGGTAAACATGCAAGCCTAGGGTTTTCAAGTAGGCACTCATTCTAAGCTTCCACATATCGATGTTAGAAACATCAAACATGGAAGGTGCAAGATAATTCATGAGTGTATAAACTATATGTGTACAAATGCAAAAATAGATTAGTTAACCAAGATCTCACTCTTAGGTGGTTAAACCTAATATCAGGAGCATAGGCTCCCTCGTCTTTTCATATTCGAGCCGGCTGAAAAGGTGACGGAAATAAAGAACTGTAAGTACACCTAGAGGGGATGAATAGGTGTATGGCTAATCTAATGACAAATGATGCGAAATTAGAACTAAATTGTAACACACTTAGTGTAACTAAAAAGTGTAGCTGAATTTCCGGTGAAGGGCTCTGGACATCTCCTCTAAATTCCTCTAAATAAGAGTTGAGCTGCTATATAAAGCTCTCTTGGTTCAACATAAGTATGGGCACACACAAATAATACCAAGTAATAAGTATGATATGAACAACATGAAATAATTCAAGGTATATAAGAGAGAGAGAGAGTTAGAGATAGTGGATCAAATGCAAACACAAAAATATGTTTCGAGGTTCGAGCACCCAGCTCTACGTCCCCGCCTTCATACAGAAGAATTTCCACTAAAGTGTCCACATAGGACTTCCCTCACAGGGAACCTCCACTGAGGATTTGGGTAATACAAACTAAGAGTACACAACTCCTCTCTCTAACAAACACAACCTCTACACAAGAGGCAAGGCACAACAACTATCACCTCTACACTTAGAGGGATAGGCACTTAACCAAACAACAATCATCTCACACTAGAGGGATAAGGCACTAAACCAAACAAAGATCACCACTACACTTAGAGGGATATGGCACAAAGTCAAACAACCACAATCACCTCTACACATAGAGGGATAGTCACAAACCCAATTGCACAACCTTCTCTACAATTAGAGGGAAAGACTCAAAGCCAAAGCAAAGGAAAGTGTTACAACTCTTGGTGGTCTCAACAAACCACAAGCCATTTTCCTCACAAAGCAAGATCCTAATAGATAGGATAGATAAATAGCTAAAGTGTGAGAAAATAAAGAGTTTGGAAATCAAAATCACAAAGAAAAACTCTTGGGAAAAACTCTAGATAGAAATATAAATAAAGATCAAAACCAATTCCCAAAGACTCTCCTTTTCTTTGATTTTTCTAACCCTTTGAAACAAATAAAGATAAAATCTTTTGGCATAAAAACTCTTTTAAAAACTTGCTTTTAAACACTTGTAAAGATGGGAATTTTAGCTCTCTAAAATCATTAAGAAACCAGCTCAAGAGATGGGTATTTATACCCTCTCAAAATCTGCCCGTTGGCAGCCAGGAAAGGGCAAAACTGCCCTTTCGGTCGACTGCCCAGTCGGCCGGCGCAACTGTCATATTTATGACCATTGTGCCTCCGGTTGACGCCCGGTCGACCGGGCCAAAGCCAACGGTCGACTGCCCGATCGACCGGGCCAAAGCCAACGGTCGACCGCCCGGTCGATTAGCCCCCACCTGAGAGTGGGGTGCTTTCAGTCAGTCAACCGGGCGGTCGACCGGCCGAATAGGCTGGCCATGTGCACATCTTCGTGCATATTGGTCGACCGGTCCGGTCGACCGACTCCTGGTCCGATCGACCGTCAGAGCAGTCTGGCTGGAATTAAGGGTATTGAAAACTTGTCTTTTAACTTCAATTAAATCCCATAAAATCACATAAATTTCACAAAATAAGTTCTTATAAGATCTTTGAAATACAAATATATGTGACTGAAATTCAACACATATTACAAACTATTTGAACCATTTTTGTGATATTGAAATTAGGCCTTTAAACAAAAATAGTATTTTTCAAAAACCAAACTTTGAAATGAAAATCCAATTTTTTCAAAACTCATGTAAATACAAACACATGATATTGAAACAATTTTGAAGCATGTTGTATATGGATAGAATCCAATATACATATAAGATTTATATCTATGTTTTTGACATGAAATCTAAAACCTGTTAAACCAAAAATCAAAACCAATAAACTTTAAACTTGTGTGTGTATGTGAACTTGAGCATATCAATACTATCTACATTTATACAAGATCTAAACATAAATTAAAACACAAACCGAAGTCTTCTTATGGAACTTCTTCTCCAAGCCGACTCGATCCAAACGTGATCCAACGAGCTTGACTCCAACCGAGTGCTAGATGCGATCTTGAAGCGCAAGCTCTTGAATCACCATGTGTTAGCTCCAAAACTCCTTTGTTGAAGTCAAACACCTACTAAAATATTAATCAAATATCTAAAACTAAATTTCACAAGATTATTAGTAAACTATAACTACATGAGTTAATCATCATCAAAACTAGAGTGATAGGCCTCTGGGCTAACAAGAACTGCATGAAATTTCAAAAATCAAGGGATGGATTTCAAGAAAGAATAAATAACTTCTTACTTGTGATTGGAATGTATAGCAAAGATTCGTGTGACCCAGTTGCAGATTAATCAACATTAATCTGCAGACTGGCTATACTGAAGGTGTGAGAGCCTAAGCTTTGATACCAACCTGTAGCACCCCGATCCCACGGATACGGAGACACTACTGTGATGTACATACGTAGGGTGATGGTACCATCATGTATGCACGCTAAGAATCAATACAATACAGGAATTAGAGTGCATAAATACGTGGTAATATACATTCCAACACAAAAGAATAAGTACTCAGTCATCACAGATTGTGACATAATATTACATAATTATTCCATCACCAGGTAGTACAAAAGTAAATTGTACGGGGTACAAAAGATAAGAACTCACGAGCTGAAAGAGTCTCGCGAGTGGGGAAAGACAAGATGAAGCTACGGCTTATCTGACTGCTCCTCGAAGTAGGCCTGGTCCTCAGTTGAAGGGTCCACCTCGGTCCAAGCTGTAAGATCTGGACATGCAAATTCAGGGTTGTCTGTGGGCAACCCAGCGAGTGCAAGAGCCCAAATGGTAAGTATAAACAAAAGTGAGTGCATCAGGTCAAGTATTATGTACCCAAATCACTAAGCATGAAATAACCACAATAAATAGTGAAATATGAAAATAACATTAGAATTTATGTGGCATGAAATAAAAGCAAGTGTAGCACGTCAAATGTCATGTAATCAAATTAGCAAGCATGGAGTAACTACAATAGATAATAAATATGGAAATGACAATAAAAATTCATGTAGCATGAAGTTAATTATCAAGTTATTATTAAAACTCGTTCAATTTGTATGTTTCGGTATATGGTCCGTACCATATACTTTCGCATACAAGTCAAGCGAGGTTGGTTATTGGAAACTGATGGGGAACGATGAACCATGTTTAGAGTGGGTCCCGTGCATGCCCGGGACAACGATCCAGGAGTATCCGATACTGAGCCGGAATGTACCGCTAGGTACCGGGACTTATTATATGCCCGAAGGTCTTAGTATATGCTCGAACAGGAATAGAGTGTCACCGCTCCCCATAGGAATATACCCAGGGGATTATGGCACACCCAGCAGGCAGGCAGGGGAGTAGGGGCGCCAGGACACCCCACGGAAGCGCCTGGTGGCCTCCAGGTCGAATCTCAGAAATTAGTTGTATAACATTTGTATGACCACCATAAACACAGAAGCTATATCAGTACCCATCATTTTCCCCCATCCTAAGGTGTAAGTTGTTTAATTATTACATATTGTCTAATAATAATGTCCACAGAGTATTCGCTAAAGTCCAATATCCATAGTTATTCTATTATGGGGATTAACCGGAGTATAATATTAGGAGCATAATGTCAGGAGTCCCCCTATTTCAGGAGTTCAAGTATACAGGAGTTCAGGAGTACCAAATGTCTGATAATAATATAATAATTATGCCAAGTTCACGTAAAAGTGATAGTCATGAATATGCAATATAATACAGGTATCAGGAGTAATAATATCCAGTCAGGTGTCATAATACCAGGTCCATGTACTTGTACCATGTAAAAACATGCCAAGTGGGTGCTAGCATGTATCATATCGTATATCAGGTGTCAGGATCAGGTATCAAGTATGACATATCAAGCACCAGTGTCAGATATCAAGTGTCATGGATCAGGAGTCAAGTATAACATATCAAATGCCAGTGTTCGATATCACGTGTCAAGTATAACATGTCCAGTATCGGTGTCAGATATCACATGTCAAGTATTAAATGTAAGTGTTGGAGTGAATACAGAGTACAACAACATATATTAACCCGTGTAGCGGGGTATCATGTACTAAAAATTAACAATAGCAAGTGTTAGGCATGTTACGGTAGTAATAAGATGTCCACACATATATATAACATGCTATAAATATTAGAGTGGTAGTTATTAAGCATAAAGCAAACACTCGCCTGAAAATCGGGACGCAATACCGAGAAAAGTCTGGGGTCCGCTAACACGTGCCAGCATACTATTAGCCTATAAATATATTAAAAAATATACATATACATACATATATATTATATATTATAAATATTAGAGAGGGAATGAGAGAGGAGAGAGAGGAGAGAGAGAGAGGGGAGAGAGAGTGTGTAGGGTAAGTTAAAAGAGGAAAGAATTAGGGAATTAAAGGAGAGGGGTATGATAGAAATTTTGGAGAAGTAATTAGTGGATTAAGGGGAGGGTATTTAGGGGAAGTAGGTAAAAGAGTTATTTATTGAAAAGAAGGAAAAGAAAGAAAGAAGAAAAGAAAAGAAGAAGAAAGAAAGAAAGAAAGGAGGAGGGGGGATGGTGGCCGGCCGGCCACCTGCCGGCGGCCCTAGGCGGCGGCGGCGCCGGTGGTCGTAGGACGGCGGCGTCTGGCCCGTGGAGGAGTGGGGAGGAGTGGTGGGGGTTTTGGAGTTGGTATTTGTTTGGTGGTGGTGATTGATGGTGGTGGTTGTGGTGGTTGTTGGAGGTGGTGGGGAGTTGGAGGAGGAGGAGGAGGTGATGATAGGGTGGTTGGAGTGGTGTAATGGGTGGAGATGGTGGTGAATTTTGGAGAAGAAGAGGTGGGAGAAGTTATCGGTTTAGTTGAAATTAAAGAAGATGGAGTGTTGTTTAGGGTTGATGAAAGTGGAGGAGGACGTAGGGAGGTGGGGTGGTGTATGGCGAGTGGCTAGGGGCGGCGGCTGATTAGTTTCTAATTTTGTATAATTTTCATCACATTCTCATATTTATTTGATGTAAAATTTTGCTAATAAAACTTTGTTTGCATAATCCAAGGTCAATAGTGTGCAAATGAAGAAGAAGACTCTAAACCACCATTTAATGGGTGAATAAAGGCCTACCAAGTAGCCATTGACTTTAGGGAGGAGATTTTGTCAGCACAGGACATCAAATCACAAATCCAGGAGATCCACCTGACGGGAGACAAACAGGATGGCACCCATCAGGAAGCGCGCGCTCCCCAGCATTGCCACGGAAACGCGGCCTGGGCAGCGTTTTCATGGCAATAGGGGCGCGCGCGCGCCCGGGCTTTGGGCCAGGGGTTGCCCCCTGGCCCCTTTCCCCTGGTGCCTCCCAAGGGTCTTCAGTTGAGAGAGATCCAGAGTTTAGAGTTGTATTGTTGCTTTATTTGTAGGAGTTGTAGTTATTTTTGTTTCCTTCTTCTTCTAGTTTTGGTTTAGCCATTAGAGTGAAAGAGAGAGAGTGTGTAAGTGTTATATTTGAAGGTGACAAGCTAATACAAGTAACCACTTCTCTTTTTTCTTTCTATTTACTTGTCTTTTCCATTTACTTTTACTTCCTTGTTGTAGTGTAACTTTCTTTCTCTTCACTTCTTTTCTTTTACTTTCTTGTAGTGTAACTCTCTTTCTCTTTACCCCTTTTCTTTTGTTGTTTCTTTTAATTTCATGTTTAACTAATCTTTCATTGCATGGCTAACTAACTACTAACCCACTAATCTCTAACAACTTGATTGATACCCCTATGAGTCAATAGTGTCAAACAAGCCTTGTGCAAACGAGAGCTATGACATCTTAAGATGAGGGTTCTAACTCTAACTTACCTACAAGTATTAACTATCTTATATTTCTTGCTTAATGGGTTTTTGATGATCTATGGGCTGTGTGCGTTACTTGTTGTTGTAAGTTAGAGATTTTTCTTTTAACTTTGCCAATACTATTAGTGCACTTATGTCTTCCCTTATTCTCGCCTTCTATTGGGTCTTGATAAGGGAATGTCTAAGTTTTTGCCATGTTAAGCTAAGTTATAGGAAGAACTTTCACTCGATTTTCACGTGAATAGTTCCTATGCATAGGGTTAAGCTTGCCTATGATCCATCGTGAGGCTACATCTTCAAGAAGTTAGGGATTAGTGGGAGCACTTACTAGAAAGTTAGCCATGCGTTTTTGCCATTAAGAAAATTTCACTTTACAAACCACCAAATTATTCTCAAACAATTCTTAAAACCAACTTGTTTTCATTTTTTAGTTTTTTATTTGAAACAAAGATCATTCTCTTTTCTTGAACAAAGAAGCCGCATCAAGCTTCCATCGCTCTCCCTCCTTCTGGATACGACCCGTATAGCCACTTCGCTACTACGGAAGAATCGCAAAAGCAGTAACATTGACCCATACTCTTTTACTTATTCTTGTGCTTGCTTTTTGCCGATCAAATTTTGGCGCCGTTGTCGGGGAGGGAACGGCTTTATTGTTCAATACTAAAGATTTTTCTTTGTTTTTATGTGTAGGAGAAGTACCAAGGAGCTTACTATCATGGGAAGCAAAAGTGGTGGTCAAAGACGTTGCACGAGGATTCATTTGCCCTCAGAAAAAATTCGTGTAAAAGCGAGTTTTCTGATTGAAGTACTAACAAACTCGTTTGCAGGGTTGCCGAAAGCCGCTAAAATTGCTTTCTAAATTTTTTAGTTCCATTGAATACTTCACCCTATACATGTGTAATAAACTCAACAAAAATTCACTTGTTACTTAATTGAAATTTGGATTAGACTTTTGCATTTAGGGCACATGTCTATTTTAATTCATTTTAATTTCTGTTGAAGAGTACTGGAGAAAAGGTATGTGTTCATTCATATAGAATAGAACTAACATTTTAGAGTGATTTATCGCTTTGAGTGTTACCTTGTTGTGAATAAACTGTACACTTGCGCAATTGACATTAAGGGCAAAATCCTAAATAAACAAGATAAGGTAGGGATTTCATCACCCTTTCTTAGGCCAAAAATCATCTCCAAATGCACTCACACTATCCCTAAGCCTTAACTAAAAATTGATAGACGTTGGCCCTATGGACATCTCGGACTCACTAAGAGATTAACCGAGGTTGAAAATTGCAAGAACTATACTCCTACAAAATCGGTGTCTAAGGAAAGTGGATTGAGAGGCAAAACCTCGAAAGCTCTGTGGTTTGGCGTAATTAAGGCCCATGGCTCATGCCTGGATACCTCCCGCCGAGTTTTACCCTTTCCTGACTGATTAGCTTGTAGTCGAGTTCCTGCAACAACCTCCCTTGGAGAATCGACCAGTTAGGAGTCGTCTAGGTCCAAGTACCTTAGACTAAGGTTTTGTGGTTGTTTTTCTTTCTTTTGTTTTCTTTTTTATTCTTTTTCGATTGTTTGTTGTCTTTACTTTTTTGTGGTGTGTTGCATGCAAGAGTGTGTGAGAGATCCTGCAACTTTCAGATTAACAAGAAACACTTCTCTACCCTTGCATCTAGAGCCGGTGATGGCGTCACTTTAGGACAGATTTTACCCGATCGAACATCATTACCATCTTATATAAAACTGCCTGAGGAAAATGGAAATAATTTTGAATTAAAGCCTCAATTATCAACACTCTCCCAAAGTTTCATGGTTTAGAATTAGAGGACGCATACTTATTTGTTAGGGAATTTGAAGAAGTGTGCCTTATGATGCATATACCCCAGCTAGGAGACGATGCCATTAGGTCACATTTCATCCCTTTTTCCCTAAAGGACCTAGCGAAGAAATGGTTGTATAGTTTGGCGGTAGATTCAGTCATGACGTGAGATGCTTTCGTCAAGGCCTTCTTGAAGAAATTCTACCCAATCCATAAAATTGCCCTCATTAGAAAGAATATCATGCAGTTCAGAAAGAACCAAGCGAGACATTTTGGAGATACTTTGAGCGATTCAAAGATCTCCTAGCTCAGTGCCCTCATCATGATGTAGAGAAATGGCGTCAGTGCCAGATTCTCCACGATGGCTTAGATTATCAAACGAAAACCCTTTTAGAAACTATGTGTCAGGGAGGGTTCTTAAAAAGGATGAGAACTAGGTTGAGATTTATTTGAGGGTTTAGCTGAGAAAATCCTGCAATGGGAGCTAGCCTCGGAAAAACCAAGGAATTCACAATCTATAGCTTCAAGAGGAGGGTTTCTATCTCTAGAATCATCCATAACTACAGAAACTAAGATGCAACCCTAATGAGGAGAATAGAGGCTCTAGAGACAAAAGAGCCAGCCAATGTCAACGAAATCAACCCACTACCAATTCACAATCCGGGTTGTTCATACTGTCAGTCACCAAACCATGTCTTTAAAGAGTGCCCCGTTTTTCATGCCCAGCAAGTGCCACCGGAACACCTAAACGCATCTTACTCACGACCGCTGCACAATCCCTACTCACAAACATACAATCCAGGTTAGAGGAATAACCCAAATTTCTCCTAGGCCCAGAATAATCCTCCTAGGCCTAATTTCTCCAACAATTTTCACCAACCAGTCCTCCATCAAATTTTCCCAGTCAAGCTCCATCTACCTTCTCTCAAAGTTCACCAATGAAAAAGAAATTCAGTAAGTTGGAGGAGAGCATGGAAGCTTTTATGAAGTCCCAAACCGCTTTCATGCAAAACCAGGGACAAACGCTGAACAACCATTCACAGGCTATATCGAGATTGAAAATGCAGATGAGCCAATTAGCTAGCTCCCTAAGTGAAAGACCAAAGGGTACTTTATCAGTCGCCACTAGTTAACTCAAAAAACTCCAATCAAGCATATGAAATTCAGGATCCGTCGATCAACCAGTGCAATGCTGTTCACACACTTTGATCTGGAAAGAAGGTAGACAACTAGGTCTACAACAGAAAAAGCCAGTCCAAACTGATCCTACTCCAGCCTCCACCTCTGCTAGTTTCTCCCAATCTGCTCCTCAAACATCTGACGAGAACAAAGCTGCTGAACAAGTTCATAAGCCTGTAGCACCCTTTCCAATAGGCTTAGGAACAACAATAAGAATATGCATATGGAAAAGATGCTTGAGATGTTTAACCAGGTCAAACTAAATGTGCCTCTTCTTCACACTATCCAACAAGTCCCAGCTTATGTCAAATTTCTTAAGGATATGTATACAAAGAAGAGAAAGACAAATGTGCCAAATAAAGTGTTCTTGGCAACGAATATAAGCGAAATTCTGTCTGGTCCCATTTCGGTGAAATATAAGAATCCCGGATGTCCCACAATTTCCTGCACTATAGGACAGATAGAAATTAGTAGAGCACTTCTTGACCTGGGAGCAAGTATCAACTTGCTACACCAGCAACTTGGGTTGGCTAGCTGAGCCCTACCCGAGTCACCATTCAGTAAGCTGACCGATCTGTGAATATTCCCAAGGGAAAATCATAGACGTCCTTATCCGGGACGAGAATTTCATTTATCCTGTTGACTTCATCATGCTTGAGACCCAACCTGTGTCCAATCTAAGGTCTCAAACTCCAGTCATCTTAGGGCGCCCATTCCTTGCTACAGCCAATGCCATAATCAACTGTAGAAACGGGTCCATGCGATTGACCTTTGGAGACATGACAAAGAAAGTCAATGTCTTCAATCTTGGAAGACAACCCAGGAATATCAATGATCAGACTTTTGAGGTCAATTCTATTGAAAAATCTAACCAGTGAGCATGAGGAAAGTATGAAAATAGAAACGGAGGTAGAGTTTGATCTAGAGGCTGAGGATATTAATCTAGACCAGATCGTAGATTCAGCAGTGGATTGGGCGTCAAGCCCAAGTGTACCTCATCATAGGATTGAAAGTCTAGAGATTGCCTCCAATGAAGCAACACCTTCCCTAGAGCTAAAAGCCTTAAGTGAACACCTCAAGTACGCCTACCTGGGTGGAAAGGACACCTTGCCAGTCATCATAGCATCCCACCTGACTGAGCAACAAGAGGACAGCTTAATATCTATTCTGAAAAGACATAGGGAAGCCATTGGATGGACGATGAAGGACATCAAAGGGATAAGGCCAGCCATAGTGCAACATAGAATCCATTTGATCGATGAAGCAACCCCTAGGAGGACCCACAATGCAGACTGAACCCACTCATGCAAGTGGCAGTTAAAGCGGACATTTTGAAACTATTAGATAATGGGATCATTTATCCTATTTCTGATAGCCAATGGGTTAGCCCGTTCATGCGGTCCCAAGGAAAGCTAGTTTTACGGTGGTTGAGAATGAGCAAAAAGAGTTGGTACAAGACTGCCTACCAAGGTTCGTGTCTGTATCGACTATAGAAAGTTGAATGCAGCCACTCGTAAAGACCACTTCCCGCTACCTTTCATCGACCAAATGCTTGAACGATTGGCTGGACATGAGTACTATTGCTTCCGAGATGGGTACTCGGGTATAATCAAATCCCCATTGCCGTAGAGACCAGAAAAAAATCACGTTCACCTGCCCATTCGGACCTCGCTTGTCAGCGCATGCCCTTTGGATTATGCAATGCTCCTGCGACATTTCAACAGTGTATGCTCAATTTATTCTCCGATATGGTGGAACGTTTTCTTGAGATTTTCATGGATGACTTCTCCATCTACGGAGATTCATTTGATCAGTGTCTTCATCGCCTAGAGTTAACGCTGTAACTATGCAAGGAGAAAAATTTAACTCTAAACTGGGAGAAATGTCACTTCATAGTGAGACAGGGGATTGTCTTAGGCCATGAGATTTCTAGGACAGGCATTGAAGTGGGCAAGGCTAAAGTAGAAGTGATTGCTAAGCTTCCACCACCCAAAAGCATCAAGAATATTAGATCCTTTTAGGGCATGCTGGGCTCTACTGACGGTTCATTAAGGATTTTAACAAAATCGCTAGGCGCTTAACCAACCTGCTCGCTAAGAACGTACCTTTTGATTTTAATGATGAATGTTTCAAGTCATGGGGGAAGCTTAAGCAAGTCTTATTTCTGCGCCTTTTATTTCTGCTCCTAATTCGGTCCAACCGTTTGAAATCATGTGCGACGCATCTGATTTTGCTATTAGCGCTGTTCTAGGACAGCGCATCGACAATAGGCAGCACGTGATTTATTACTCGAGTAGGACCTTGAATGACGCCCAACAGAATTATACAACGACTGAGAACGAATTCTTGGCCGTTGTCTTGGCGTTTGAGAAGTTCCAGCCCTACTTGTTAGGCTGTAAGACGGTGATTTTTATGGATCACTCGGCACTGAAATACCTCATGACCAAGAAGGAAGCAAAAGCCCGACTGATTCGATGGATCCTTTTGCTTCAAGAATTTGACTTGGAAATCTGGGATAAACGAGGTATAAAAAATGTGGTCGCTGATCATCTCTCATGAATTCTGAATGCACCGAATATACAAGCTCCGATCAATGAGGATTTCCCAGATGAGCACATCCTGACCATTTTTAAGAAACCCTGGTATGCGGACATTGTCAATTACCTGGCCACTGGACAATTACCTGCTGACTGGACAAAGCAAGACCAATGTTTTTTTTGCCCAAGTACGGTACTTCTTTAGGAAGAGCCATATCTTTTTAAGTATTGTCCCGATCAGATTATTAGACAATGCATACCAGAGGAAAAACAGAGGAGTGTGCTAAGCTTTTGCCATGAATTTGCATGCGGAGGACACTTCGGTCCCCGCAAGACTGCAGAGAAGGTTCTACAAAGTAGGTTTTACTGGCCCACTTTGTTTAAAGACTCATACCATTTTTGCAAGTCATGCGCAAATTGTCAGAAGATTGAGAAAATTTCAAGAAGAGACATGATGCCCCTAAACCCGATCCTTGAAGTTGAAATTTTGATGTTTGGGGTATCACTTTATTGGGCTATTCCCTAATTTCTTCGGTAACCAGTTCATTTTGGTTGCTATAGACTATGTCTCTAAATGGGTAGAAACTGTGCCTACAAAGACCAATGACAACAAAGTGGTTGTCAAATTCTCAAAGAAAACATCTTCTCCCGATTTGGCACCCCTAGAACGATAATTAGTGATAATGGATCACATTTCTGCAACAGAGTTTTTAAAGCTCTAATGCGAAAATATTCCATCAATCACAAGTTATTCACTCCGTATCATCCCCAGACAAATGGGTAGGTAGAAGTCACCAATCGACAACTCAAGCTCATTTTAGAAAAGACTGTCAGACAGAACCAAAAGGATTGGTCAGTCAAACTCAACGATGCATCGTGGGCTTACCGCACTGCTTTTAAGACAGTTCTGGGGATGTCTCTTATAGAATCGTATTTGCAAAAGGCTGTCATCTACCAGTCGAGTTAGAACATCGTGCTCTATGGGCCATTAAGCAACTCAATTTTGATCTGAGTAAGGCTGGTGAGCTAAGGCGACAGCAGATCTCAGAATTAGAGGAGATACGGAATGAAGCTTATGAGAATGCTCGAATCACCAAAAGCAGGACTAAACTTTTCATGACCAGATCATAACCCGAAAAAACTTTATCCCGACAGACAAGGCTCTACTGTACAACTTGAGGCCTCATATTTTCGCGGGGAAGCTGAAGACTCGTTGGTCTGGACCGTTCATCATGCGCACCGTTTTTCCACACGGTGCTGTGATTATTGTAGATCCTAAGAACAACACGGAATTCAAAGTGAATGGGTAAAGACTGAAGCCCTTTTTGACCACGGAGCCTATATCACAGGCTGATAGTGTGTTGACTCTTTTTGACCCGTCCTACACCTAACCCAACCGTTCACACCGCAATGAAAAAAAATTATTTATTTATATGCTTACCCCTTCTACATTTTTTTGACATTTCTTTAGCCTATTCGCACTTGGCCGGCCCGCGTCAGTGAAGACGGTGACATCCTTCTTCACCCTATTTATTGCATTTACATTTACATAACATTCATTTAGGACAATGCATTAGATAGGTGTGGGGGGGTGCTAACACTTTTCTTTTTCCTTTTATTCTGTTTCTTCTTTCTGGAAAAAAAAACCCCCCAGATTGAAAAGAGATTTCATACTCTTTATAAAAATACCAAAAGGTTGTAGGAATTAAGGGAACCTTATTAATGAATTTTTATTTTTGCCTAAATAAATAAGAAAAATTGGTTTGACGAAGAGTAAGGAGGGATAAGGAAAATAACTCATACTTTTATTTAGCCTTAGAGAATATGCATAAACCACACACACATGCTTGAGATTTAGAGACACAACTCTAAAAAAATGCTAGATAATTGTGCCTCAAGAAGCATGATTACTCACGTCAGAAAAAAAAATAATGAATCAATATATAATATATAAGTAAATCTTGATTTCGTGGCCTACTCTACTTGCATATTTGACCTGAGGGGTGTTTTTTCACCTGGTGTCCTAAAACCATGTGGTTGAGAGTCATCGGTTTGATATGTGTTACATGAGTAAAGTAGAAAGCCTAATGAAATCAAGAATAATTAGATAAATATTAATAAACTTAAATGATATTCAAAGTTGAGTTGAAAAATTCCAAACACATCACACTCACACATTATGCATATCTATCTAAAACAAAATAACAGAATGAGTTAGAAGTACAAGATCCTTTTCTAATTTAAAGAAAAACCATAATTTCTTTTTTATGAAGGCTAAAGTATAGGAGGACTTATGAGGGTTGTACCCAATTCTTACATCAATCGGTTATTTTTACGTAGATGATTGAAAGTTCTTTTTCTTAAAGGAATTTGCTAACAACTAAAATTTTTTTCACTTACTGGATTTTGTGGGTTCAATCCGCTGAAAACCCTCAGGAGACAACACTCCTCTAGGGAAAACCTAGAGGTTTAAAGGCTTGTTGCACATGCCTAGTGCAATCGCGTCACCTGCGAAAGTGGTGTAATAATTTTCTTATTTTTTTTGCTCGGGATGAGCAAAAAGATAAGTGTGGGGGTGTGATTACTTTCTAATTTTGCATAATTTTCATCACATTCTCATATTTATTTGATATAAAATTTTACTAATAAAACTTTGCTTGCTTAATCCTAGGTGAATGGTGTGCAAATAAAGAAGAAAACCTAAATCACCATTTAATGGGTGATTAAAGGCCTACCAAATAGCCATTGACTTTAGGGAGGAGATTTTGTTAGTACAGGGTATCAAATCACGAATCAGGAGATCTACTTGACGGGAGACAGACGGGATGACACCTAGCAGGAAGCAAGGCGCGCGCCTCCCCAGCATTGCCGCGAAAACGCGGCCTGGGCCCGTTTCCACGACAATACGGGCGCGCGCGCGCTCGGGCTTTAGGCCAGGGGTTGCCTCCTGGCCCCCTTTCCCCTGGTGCCTATAAATACCCCCAGGGTTCTTCAGTTGAGAAAGACCAGAGTTTAGAGTTGTATTGTTGCTTTGTTTGTAGGAGTTGTAGTTGTTTTTGTTTCCTTCTTCTAGTTTTAGTTTAGCAATTAGAGTGAAAGAGAGAGAGAGTGTGTAAGTGTGTATTTGAAGGTGACAAGCTAATACAAGTAACTACTTCTCTTTCTTCTTTTCATTTACTTGTCTTTTCCATTTACTTTTACTTCCTTGTAGTGTAACTTCCTTTCTCTTCACTTCTTTTCTTTTACTTTCTTGTAGTGTAACTCCCTTTCTCTTTACCCCTTTTTTCTTGTTGTTTCTTTTACTACCATGTCTAACTAACTCTTTCATTGCATGGCTAACTAACTACTAACTCACTAATCTCTAACAACTTGATTGATAACCCAAATGAGTCAATAGTGTCAAACAAGCCTTGTGCAAATAAGAGCTATGACATCTTAAGACGAGGGTTCTAACTCTAACTACCTACAAGTATTAACTATTATATTTCATGCTTAATGGGTTTTTGATGATCTATGTGTTGTGTGCGTTACTTGTTATTATAAGTTAGAGATTTTCCTTTAACTTTGCCGATACCATTGTGCACTTAAGTCTTCCCTTATTCTCGCCTTCTATTAGATTTTGATAAGGGAATGTCTAAGTTTTTGCCGTGTTAAGCTAAGTTATAGAAAGAACTTTCACTCGATTTTCACGTGAATAGTTCCTGTGCATAAGGGTTAAGCTTGCCTATGATCCATCGTGAGGCTACATCTTCAAGAAGTTAGGGATTAGTGGAGCGCTTAGTAGAAAGTTAGCCATGCGTTTTTACCATTAAGAAAATCCAACTTTACAAACCACCAAATCATTCTCAAACAATTCTTAAAACCAACTTGTTTTCATTTTCCAACTCTTTATTTGAAACAAAGATCATTCTCTTTTCTTGAACAAAGAAGCCGCATCAAGCTTCCATCGCTCTCCCTCCTTGTGGATACGCCCGTATAGCCACTTTGCTACTACGGAAGAATCAAAAAGCAGTAACATCGACCCACACTCTTTTTACTTATTCTTGTGCTTGCTTTTTGCCGATCAGCGGCGGCGGCTTTTGTGGTGGAGGTGACGATGGTGATGGTGGGGAGAGAGGTTGGTGTTGTTTGTTTGTTTGGTTGGGAGAATTGAGATGAAGGAGAAAAGGAAGGAGAATGGGAGAAGTTAATAGGAAGAAGAAGTAGAGGGGAAATGATGGAAGGGGATGGGGGAGAGATGGGCTGTTATTGTAGCCCATCATCTTGTAGTTGCTTGCAGCAGACCAAGCTACAGGGATGGGTCGACGGGTGGTTGGGTGCAGGGCATGGAGGAGAAAGAGAAAAGAAGGAAAAAAAGAAAAGAAGACAAGTGAAAAAGAAAAATAAGAAAAAGGAAAAAAATAAGAAAAAAATTTATAAATAAATGTATTATAAAATAATATAATTATTAGAATATCCTGGGAGTATAAAGTAAAGGAGTAGAAGGAAAAAAGCAAGAAAAGAAAGATCGAAAAAATAATATTATTATTTAAATAGGGTAAAAATTTGACTTTTTCAGAAACGTTCCAAAAAATTTTCAAAAAAAATTGTAAATATTATTTTAAGATGCTTGGTGAAATCGGATTCGATAAATTCAATTTATTTTTCAAATTAAAATTCTTAGAATCTTCTAGCGATGCAGGTGGACACCTAGCATGAGTCAAATTTTGATAAATTTAGAAAAATCTAAAAAAATGTGTTTAGATAAAATATGAAATTCTAAGAAGTAACATGAAAGTCATTTCTGAAAGTTCAATCCCGTTTGAAGACTTAAAATCTGGGAATCAATCAGTGATGCCGATCGACATCGGTTTTGGAGATTTTGCAGAAAAATTCTGAAAAATTTAAAAAAATCATGAAAAATCTAAAATATTAGAAAACAGTATTTGAAACTAAAATCGGTCAAATTAAACTAGCAGAAAGGTAAAATTGGGCAGCATGCTGGTATCGGGTTCCCGGTCCGGATTAGGGCTGACTCTAGGTCTAAGAATACAGATCCGATACACAATAACATAAGCAATCACAACCCAAAAATAAATACTAGAAGAAAATTGAAACAGTACAATTGAAAAAAATTTGGGACACGCATCTGGGTATGTATCCGGAAACGGGGTGCTACATCTACCGTAAGTGAGAAACTATTTAAGAAAAAATAACATGAGACATGTGAATTGTGAAAGAGAATTAAAAACATGCTTATTATAACTAAGTTTCTTAAAAGAAATTTTCTCCCTGATAGCATGGGCAGAAGGTTTCAATGTAATATAGAATGATGGAACTTGAATTAAACAATAAAATGATTCGATCTAGAATAATAATCCTTAAAATAAACATGATCAAAGATCATGACTTTATTATAGATCAAACCTAAAAAAAATATAGATCTAGTTTCAATGAAGATTCAAAGATATGATAATATAATATAGTAAAGGCGGAAGCGTATCTTGATCTATAAATAAATTCCTTGAATTGTTGGATTGGGAAGGCCTTCTAAAGATCTGTATTCCTCGAGGGTTTCTCTCTGCTTGAAAAGATCTCAAAGAGAAGAAGATAATACGTTCTTTTAGGGACCATAATCACTTAAATAATAACTGAGTTATTCTTTTTTTTAATTTGGTCCTTCATCAAATTAAAAATTACATAATTATCTCTACACATTAAATCCATGATAATTTAATGCCCATTAGTCAAATTATTAACTTTATTAAATCACAATTAATTTGGAATATACTTTAAGATAGCCATACACATTAAATTCACATATGTAAGCCCACATATGTTGAATTATTTCTAACAATCTCTCACTTGGGCCATATATGTTAACTTATAATTGTGTACACCTTATGATCTCAAAATATTGCTATCATATAATCAGGTATTCTTAACAATCTCGTCCATTGACTATGCTGATATAGGACTAAAGGAATTTTCATTACATTTAGCGTAACTAAACCCACCAATAATCACATATAACAATACAGCCAAATGACATAGATTAATCATGGATGTGTAGCATGGATATTACATGTAATGTGATCTGAACATACCTATTTCCAACTGGTCCTCTCTTAAACTTTATTGAGATCAAATTTTAACATAATAATAAAAATAGGGTGTATAAACTAAATACTTTATTTCTGCAAAAAATGTCCAATTACACAAAATGTGTCCAAAATATATATAGAGTAATGAAACATATATACAAACTCCCACTAAACCATAATATCCTTAAGTGATATAACATCCATAGAAGCAGTGTGCTCATGAAAGACCATCGGTGTTAATCTTTTAGTAAGCGGATCCACAATCATGGAGTTTGTCCTAATATGCTCTATAAAAATTTATCCACTCTGTACCCTTTCTTTCACAACTAGGAACTTTATATCAATGTATCTTGACCTAGACGAGCTCCTGTTGTTGTTAGAATATAGAGACTGCTAATTTATTATCACAATATAATTTTAATGGTATTTCAATACCACTCAAGCCGAGTGATAAATTTTGCAGTCATAATCCATAGTTGGATGCCTCATAACATGCTACAAATTCTGGCCATGGTGGAGGAAGTTATGAGTGTTTTCTTAGCACTCTTTTAGGAAATAGCTCCTCCAGCTAACAGATAAATATAGCCCGATGTGTGGATCTCCTACTGTCTTGGCATCCAGCAAAGTCAGAATCCGAATACCCAATAATCTCAATCTGATCTGACATCTTGTATGTGAGTATATATTCTTAGTTCTCTGTAAATATCTGAAGACCCTTTTGGCTGCTTTCCAGTGATCCATCCCAGGGTTACTTAAGTATCTGCCTAGCATTCCAACAATGAATGCTATATTTGGACGTGTGCATACTTGAGCATACATTAGACTCCGTACAACTGAAGCATAGGGAATCTTCTGCATTTTTTTTAACTTCAAGGTCATTCTTAGGGCATTGACTTAGACTAAATTTATCACCTTTTTGCGACTGGGGTTTCTCCCGATTTACAATCTTGCATACCATATCTTTCAAGCACCTTTTCTGTATAGGTCTTTTGTGACAATTCAAGAATACTCCAAGGGCGATCACGGTATATCTGGATTCCTAAGACAAAAGACTCCTCACCAAAATCTTTCGTCTCAAAATTTTTTGATAGAAATCTCTTGGTTTCATGCAAAATTTTCTTATCATTGGCAGCAAGGAGTATGTAATCAACATACAAAATTAGAAATATATGCTTACTCCTACTGAACTTGTGATACACACAATCTTCAACAATATTTGTTTCGAAACCAAATGAGACAACTACTTGATAAAACTTGTAGTATCATTGACGGGAAGCTTGCTTGAGTCCATAGATGAATTCCTTTAATTTGCAAACCATTTTATTTGAGTCTCCAGACACAAAATTTTCTGACTGTACCATATATAGTTTCATCAAAGTCTGATCGGGGCGGAACCAGCACACGAAAACGTGCATTTTATGAAATCAGCGTAAAAGCTTATGTGTGCTAATGTTCCCTCAATACTTCCGTTATAGCGTTGGCTCAACGGGTCGAATCCATAGGGATGGGAGGCGATAGAAGCATTAACAGTTTTTATTCACGTCGGTTGTTAACAATTCTTCTTTGTTAAAAGAATGAAAAAGAAAAAAGAAAAGAAAATCCAGAAAGTGATAAAGGGCGATGAAACGATGATGTGAAAACAAAAGATAAGTGGTTGTAGAAAACAAATAGAAAAGAAGATGAAGCTTGTAGTAAAGAAGATGAAAATAAAGGTGAACAAAGAAGATGATAAAAACAACGATAAAAAAAATGATAAAAGATTCTGGAAATAGTTTTTAAAACAAAGTAAAATAAAACTCATGGCTACTAACTATTAATTGATTCACTAACCATGCTAACCTCTTAGTAATAGTTGCCTCACGTGGATCCTTGGCCATCACTAATCCTTGGCTTCAAGAGACGATACAGAGCATGACCCATTAGATTGTTCTTCTACATTCAAATAATACATCCATATCATATGACAAGTTACAATCTACTATTAATTCATTAAAACCAGTTAGATGTGAGCATGAAATAAAGAAGACATTGCAAGTTAGCAAGTTAGTGGGTTAGGCGTTAGCAGTGTTCTAAATTGCGGCCACATCGGCCGGGAAAATTTATCGGGGATAGGGATATATCGGGGACATATCGGGGATATTTTCAAAAATCGGATGTCAAAATCGGACTGTAAATATACATATCTTCTTGTCTTAAATTGCATCTCAATAAGACAATATATTCATAAATTATATAAAGCTACATAAACATCATACTTATATGTTTAACATATACTTGACTCGATAACTTGCATTAAGCTTATAAATGCATAATTACTATCCAAGTGTAGAATCTTCACAAATGTCACATTGCCACATCGCTCGAATTACCCAAATACCTAACATACAATTGTGTAAAAAGCTATATCGGGTCCAAAATCGGCAAAATTGCGGCCGATATATCGGGTCCATGCCGATTTATCGGTAGTTTTGGGTGAAAATCGCTATATCGGTTTGGATGTGCCAATCATTGCGGCTAGGTGCCGTAAACGCAATATCGGGGCAATATCGGGGTTATATCGGGGATATTTAAAACACTGGGCGTTAGAAATGTTAAAATGTTAGAATCCATCATCATGAGCCATCAATGGATCTTGCAAGAGTAAGGCCTTGTAGAGGCTATTAGATTCTTGTAGATTATCAAGTAAGTAGTTAGATGGTTAGTAGTCAGTAGTTAGATTGCCATGAGAAGAAATTAGCTAAGCATCATGTAGAAGATGGAGAAGATTACAATGGAGAAGAAAGGAGACACCTTTACATAGATTCTCACCATCTATTACATCAATATCTCTCTCTCTTTTTCTCACTCTGTGAATCTCTCAGTCCTAATACATGATCTAAAAATGAAATAAAAATACAAAAGAAAAGAAGAACACCTACACTAACCTACACTAAAAGAGAAAAAAACCAAGCCTAAATCCCCATCTGCTTCCGTTTTGGCCAAGCCCTGCCCTATTTATAGGCAAAAGGAGGTTCTAGAAGACGAGACAAGGCCATGCGTCGAAGATCGACACGTGGCCCCACCAAATTGCCGCGGAAACACGGCATTTGCCTTGTTTTCACGCCAATACCAGGGACTTAGGTCCCTGGTTTTTGGCGAGTGCTTCCAGTAGCTTCTAGGACCTTCTTGGTATACTCAGTTTCGGGTATATTCGTTCGGATCTTCGCCTGACGTATGCAAAGGTATAGGTTTAATGCATCTTCTAGAAGTTCCCTTACTTGGCCTCTAAGAAATCTGGATTTAATTACCCGAAAATGGGTTTAATTAAGCTCTTATTATTCTTTGGCCATTGGACTCTTGATTTACCTGCAAAGTAGACCAAATCGTAATTAGAAATGATATTTTATTCATAAATCAGTAGGGAGTGCGATATAATAATGCAGAAGTGTAGACTAATCACACCCCCGCACTTATCTTTTCCTCGTCCCGAGCAAAATAAGAAAAGAATAACTATACTACACATGTTATTACACTACTTTTACAGGTGACGCGATTGCACTAAGTATGTGTAACAAGCCGTTAAACCTCTAGGTTGCCCCTAGAGGAGGAGTTTTGTCTCCTAAGAGTTTTCAGCGGAGGATTGCACCTACAAAATCTATAAAGAAAGAAGACAAATTTTAGTATTTTGAAAACATATTTTGAAAGAGTGACAAGTTTAATTTTTGCAAAAATATAAGCGATGTAAGATCATAAGTCCACCAAAAATTATTCTTCCATAAACTTAGTCTATATGCAAGATCTTGTCTTCAATTAAGGTAAGAATTCAAAAATTAGATTGAATATTTTATCTTTCATAAAACCTAGATATTATGCACTTTGTGACAGTGAAAATTCTGGGATTTTAACTCTAACCATCAAGCCATTTATTTTTATATATATATATTTCTTTTTCTTCTTTTTTCTTCCCTTAGTTTTCTTAGGCTTTCTAGTTTACCCGGGTAGTGAGCCTTTAATTGATGACGCCCAGATCAGACGGTTTTAGGGCACCAGATGAGAAAACATCCCTCGGGTTTAAGGACTCGAGTAAACAAGGCCACAAAACTAATGGGGATTATTTGTTTTTTTTAACTACCGTTAGGCGTGAATAATCATGCTTCTTGAGGCATAATTATCAGCTTAATAAGTGATTTTTTTATTCATTTATACCATATATATATTTCTTTTTATTTATTTTTGCTTTATGGCATTTCGGTCTTTGTTTCTATACAAAAATTGTGTTTGTGTGAAGTGCATACTATCTAAGGCAAAAAAATTTCAAGATAAAATTATCTTTCCAATTTATCTTACTTAGCCTATAATCTTAAACAAGATCCATTATTTTGACTGGGTTTAAGATATTATGATTAAGGCTTCCTTAATTTCTAAGATCATCTTAATTTTTTTAAAAATAGATTAAAACTTTATCTCTTATTTCAAAAAGTTTTTTTTTTAAAAGAAAAGAAAAATCCTATACAACGGAAAATTCTAAGAATATCCTAAAAGAAGTATAAAAGAATGAAAATATAAAAACTCTATATTAGTAAATCCTCCCCCACACTTATCTCAATGCATCGTCCTCAATACATCGTGATGTATGTATGCATGAAACAAATAGAGAGGTAGAAAAATCACCTCAAAGTGGCGTTCCGGTGGTGGTCTGATTGGTCCACGAAATGCGGCCCAATCCAATTTGCGTGGAGTCCAGAGGAACCCACCAGAGACCTCTATAATACAACCCATTATTATGATGTATATATATTTATAATTTTTATTATGAATTTTACCCCATTTAATTTCCAAATTTTAAAAATAATTTCAGAGTCAAATTTATCAAGACCCTTGTCCCAGAATGGAATGATTGATTTGGACTCAGGAAGTATAGGAACTAATACCGACTCATGAAAAAGACTTAAGTCAAGTAAAGGTTCAGGAGTCGAGATTGGTTCAAGAAGTAGGTCCAAATCAAGAAGTTAAAACTCAAGTCCACATTCATTTTCCCATGATGGAATGTGACTTCCTAAGGTTGGTGATTTCAGTTCAAGAATGACAGGTGTAGAAATCAAAACTGACTCTAAAATATTACTCAAGTTGGGTCACAAAATAGGAGTCAATATTGATTCAGAAATTTGAACTGGATCACAAATCTGAGAATCTAGGTCACATTCCTCATTGAGTTTAATTCCAAAAAATGAGAACTTGCCAATTTATAATGGGACTTTCAAAAATATGAAATTGGTTAAGTTCAATATGATGATCAAAAAAATGGTGATTCAATTTCACAATGGACTGGCACAAGATCCAATGTTGACTCGGGAAAAGCCTAAAATCAGTTAAAAACACCTCAGTCATTATTGAATCAGGAAGTGAAATTGAATTACCAACTTGAGGTTCAGGATCATATTCATGCTCAAGTTCAATCTCAGAAAAGGGATAACTTGCCAACATGTCAATGTGGTTTTTAAGAATTTGATATTGATCAAGTTCAATTGGATGTTCTGAAATTGAATCTTGATTTTCAAAACAACAAGAGTCCTGAATCAAATCAATAGAGTTAGAGATATATAAATTGGCCAAAGGTTGATAAGAAAGAGCTTCCTCATTCCTATAAATGTTGACCAATTGACTCAATTATTGTTCAACCTATTGATAGACTGTGTAGAAGATTTTTGAGATTGTAGCCCGGACTCTTGCAAGATTTCTATACTCTTTTCCAGATATGATGTATCTTCAAGTGGTTGTTCTAGAAAAGAAGTGTAGGGATCTTGGTTTTGAAAATTTGTGAAGAATGTGAGTCCAAAATATTTTGAGATTGATGCTCAAATTAAGCAAGCATTCCATACTCGGTTTCTGGGTAGATAGTTGTTCATTTTGAATAGGTGAAACTGAGTATGAATCTTGAAAATATTGTGGAATTGGAGAGGCCAATATTTTTTGATATTATCGCTCGGCTTCTTGCAAGTTGGCTTCTATACTCTTTTCTAACTCAGATTTTTCTTCAATGGGTTGGTCTAGAAAAGGAGTATAGGAAGCGAGATCGGGGATTGAATATTGTGAGATTTCTGGACAAGGTGGATACGGTGGACAAGGAGGTTGAAAATTTTACTCGGGGAGGTGAATCCCCATTGACTCTGTGAAAAATTGAAATTATTTTGAAAATTATGGTCATAATATTGGGGTATGGGTTGTATTGATTCAGATAAGTCCAACCCGGTGTATTTGCTTGGTTCCTATTTAAAAAGTCGGGTTGGAATTATCCAAAACAAATGGGGTCGGTGTGAAACATGGATTCATATTAGGATTGAAAGAATTGTTGTTGTTGAATTCCATTTCACAAACAATCACAAACAAAAAGGAAAAAGCAAACAACAAATAAAAGAAAAGAAAAAAATCAAAACCAAGCCTATATTAAGATTGACCTAGACCTAGATGACTCCTAACTAGTCGATTACCTGGGGGAGGTTGTTGTATGAATCCGATCACAAGCTAATCAACCAGGTAGGGACAAAATACGGTGAGAGGTATCCGTGCGTAAGCAACAGGCCTTAATTACGCCAAATACAGTATCTTCGAGGCGAAACCTCTTAATCCCCAACCTTAGTCACCGATTTCACAAGAGTAAGATTCAAATAAGTTTCACCCTTGGTCAATCTCTTAATGAGTCTGAGATGTCCCTAAGGGCCAACGTCTATCATTTTTTTTAAGGCTTAGGTTGTGTGAGTGGAGAGGTGATTTTGGGCTAAGGAAGGATGATGAAATCCCGACCTTATCTTGTATTGGGTTTGCCCTAAATTTCAATTCGTGCAAGTGTGCAATATAGATAAGAGTATAACACAAAGCGATAAATCACCCACGTGTTCATCCTAAGCTATTTGCAATGCCATATGTACGCCTCAATTCAGATCACAACAATAGAACAAAATACAGTATATTGGAATGAATTGATACGTGCCTAAATGCAAATATCTAAACCATTTTAAAGCGTTCAAATACCGTATTTTAGTTCTTTAATTTATTATAGTATGTAGGCAATCAAAACAGATAATTAGCAGCAGAATACAGCACATATATGCAACGTGCAAGGTCCCTGCAAAAGATAAAGTACAAATGCCACAAAATTGCTGTGTTTGCGCGGCTTGTTTTGATTTTCGGGCAAAGTGTAAGAAGCAAGATTTTTGCTTTCCAGAGCAGGGAGAGGCAAGCAAGAGTAGCAATGCAAAGAATCTGTAAAAATTGCCCTGCACACTAAAATAGAGAAGAAAATATTAACAAAAACGTGAAGTCAAAACTATTCCCCATCCCTGGTAACGGTGCCAAAAATTTCATCGGGGCGGAACCAGCACCCGAAAACGTGTGTTTTATGAAATTAGTGTAAAAGCTATATGTGCTAATGTTCTCTATTCCCTCGATACTTCCGTTATAGCATTAGCTCAACGGGTCGAATCCACAGGAACGGGAGGCGATAGAGCATTAACAGTTTTTATTCACGTCGGTTGTTAACAATTCTTCTTTGTTAAAAGAATGAAAAAGAAAAAAGAAAAGAAAATCTAGAAAGTGATAAGTGGAGAAGGGCGATGAAACGACGATGTGAAAACAAAAGATAAGTGGTTGTGGAAAATAAATTGAAAAGAAGATGAAGCTTGTAGAAGAAGATGAAAATAAAGGTGAACAAAGAAGATGGTAAAAACAAAGATAAAAAAATGATAAAAGATTCTGGAATTGGTTTTAAAAATAAAGTAAAATAAAACTCATGACTACTAACTACTAATTAATTCACTAATCATGCTAACCTCTTAGTGATAGTTGCCTCACATGGATCCTTGGCCATTACTAATCCTTGACTTCAAGAGACGATACAGAGTATGGCCCATAAGATTGTTCTTCTACATTCAAACAATACATCTATACCACATAATAAGTTGCAAGCTACTATTAATTCATCAAAACCAGTTAGAGGTGAGCATGAAATAAAGAAGACATTGCAAGTTAGCAAGTTAGTGGGTTAGGTATTAGAAATGTTAGAATGTTAGAATCCATCATCATGAGCCACCAAGGGCTCTTGCAAGAGCAAGGCCTTATAGAGGCTATTAGATTCATGTGAATTATCAAGTAAGTGGTTAGATGGTTAGTAGTTAGTAGTTAGATTGCCATGAGAAGAAGAAATTAGCTAAGCATCATGTAGAAGATGGAGAAGATTACAATGGAGAAGAAAGGAGACACTTTTACATAGATTGTCACCATCATTACATTAATATATATCTCTCCTGTGAATCTCTCAGCCCTAATATATAATCTAAAAATGAAATGAAAATACAAAAGAAAAGAAAAGAAGAACACCTACACTAACTACTAAAAGAGAGAAAAACTTAGCCTAAATCCCCATCTGCTTCCGTTTGGCCAACCCTGCCCTATTATAGGCAAAAGGAGGTTCCAAAAGACGAAACAAGGCAACGCGTCGAAGATCGACGCGTGGCCCCACCAAATTGATGTGAAACACGGTATTTGCCGCTTTTTCGTGGCAAAACCAGGGACTTAGGTCTCTAGTTTTGGTAAGTGCTTCCCGTCGCTTTTAGGACGTTCTTGGTATACTCAGTTTCAGGTATATTCGTCCGGATCTTCGTCTGACGTGTGCAAGGGTCTAGGTTCAATGCATCTTCTAGAAGTTCCTTACTTGGTCTCCAAAAAATTCGAATTTAATTACCCGAAAATAGGTTTAACTAAGCTCTTATTACCCTTTGGCCATTGGACTCTTGATTTATCTGCAAAGTAGACCAAAACACAATTAGAAATGATATTTTATTCATAAATCAGTAGGGAATGTGATATAATAATGTAGAATTGTAGACTAATCAATGTCACCATTGAGAAAAGTTATTTTAACATCCATCTAATACAACTCAAGGTCAAAATGTACAACAAGAGCCATAATATCTAAAAGAGTCTTTCAATGAAACCGAAGAGAAAGTCTCTGTAAATCAAAACCTTCCCTTTGAGTAAAGCCTTTAGCTAAAAGACGGGCCTTATATCTC